>CAIGRP010052595.1:0-64719 GCA_903798385.1 Fraxinus cuspidata
AGCTTTGGGGATCTGTTGTCCACGTCATTGATACAATTTTTGAGGTTAATAGATTTGAAGCCATCTATAGGAATCTTTGATACCATAACCACGAACATTCTTGAGGTAAAAGCCCTTTGAAGCAAGACCTTGAAAAAGGTCTGGTTGTTGAAGAAAAGATTATCGTGAAGAAGGAATGTCCAAAAGGAAGAGATACTATCAACCCCAAATCAGATACTCATAATGAGCTCCAGCCACCAAAAAACACATGGTGAAAATAGGCAACAGGAAGCCTCTGAAGAAGAGATCATCTACACCAATGTGAACATGTGTCGCCCCCATTACCAACATAGGCGAGGTGGCACTACAGAACGCCTGGCCAGAGAAGTGGGAGAAATGGTTGCAAACATGAGGAACATGGCCCAACAAAATGCAGCCAAGTAGCAGCTACTCATGCAAATGCACCAACAAGCTGGATCCCCAGCGCCTCGACGAGGAATGTTTTCCTAAGAGAGTAAGGAAAACGACATAGCAGCATTCCCTCATATGCATGGCATGGGTGACAACCCAGTGGAGAGAGAGGTGGAAGTAGATAACTTTACCAACTATGTTACGAGCCGACCTGGTAATAGCATGCCACAGGAAGAAAATCTCTTCCCCGATTACATTCAAGAACACGAACCTCAAAGGTCCAACAGCTTCTTCCATCAAATTGGACCCTATAGGCCTATAAATAGGTCCCAGCAACCACCCCTATTCACAGAGAATAAGGACAGTACCAAGGATTTGAACCTTAAGGGATACCACATCTGCCTAGAAATAGGCGAGAGAGAGGAGACGAGGCGAACATTAGAAATCAAGCAGGGACGTCACAACCCCCATTATCAGGTAGAAGATAATGATTCTGATGATCCATACAAATCATTTGAACTGGATAATGACGACGAGAGCTTGCCCTTCTCCCAAGAATTGAGAAACGTCCCGATCCCAAGTCACTTCATACCCCCAAAGATACCCAAATACGAGGAGAAAGGTGATCCGGCGAAGCACCTCAATAATTATAAGACCCAAATGTCTCTACGAGGAGCCTCGTCAATGCTAAAATGCAAAGCTTTCATCTCACGCTAACAGGAGCTGTAGAAATTTGGTACAGTCGCATCCCAATCGACAGCATCAGAAGTTGGCCGGACCTCAAAAATGTCTTTCTGAACCAATACCTGTCTAGCAAAGAGGGAGATGCCCCCCATTCAGAGGCTGCAGGACATGAGGCAACAAACAAGTAAAACTTTGAAAAGCTATTTGGCCCATTTCATAAATGAGATGACCTATTGCGAACAAGTTATGGATAGAGAGGCCATTGCTGCCTAAGGGGAGGCCTTAACATGAACACTCTATTCTGGAGAGATGCAAAACAGAAATATCACTTCTTATGACGCTTTGGTGGAGATGATGATAAGTGAAATCGTTAATGAAGAGTTGATAGATCATCGCAATAGAACCTCGCTGGGGCTCCCACTAACCCAAAGACAGCTAAGAGGCCCTATGTTTCAGTTGGTGGATTAGCAATGGACCCAAGCAGGACACACAATAGCCCCACCTCAGGCCAAGCATTGGCCACAGCTACACAATACGCAGTACCTTCTTTGGCATACGGAGAGATTGGGCCTGAAGCTCAAATGCCACCTAACCCATCTAGAGGAAGGGGCAGATGAAAAAACAAGGAGCCCCGGGATAGGCTACTACTGCACATACCATCGGACCAATAGCCACAGTATAGAAAATTGCCTATCTAAGCCATATCATGGAGAGCCAGATGGCCCCAGGATTGAAGGTAGAAATACCCATTATATGCAAAGAAATGCACCTCAGCATTGGCAGGAGAGAGAGCCTAGACGAAACGAAGTGAGGCGTCACTATATGAACGAATCACCTCGACAGGAGCACAAGGAAGATAGAAATAGGAAAAGGGGACAGATGCCCATGAGATAACCTCCAGTAAATGCGGACAATGCCCCCATCAGAAAGATTGACACAATCATAAGTGGTCCTCACATATGAGGAGATTTCAAAAAATTCACTAAAGAACTGCGCAAGAGAGGCAAAAAACCCCCATATGGCAAACTACTTGATAAATAATACTGGTCATGGATCTAGAAACACCCCGCCAATCACTTTTTCTCCTGCAGACACTGTTGGAGTCCATTTCCTACACTGTGATGCGCTGGCGGTGCGAGTCGTCATAGCCAGAAATGGACTGAGACGCATGTTGGTAGATAATGGGAGTTCGATTAATATCATGTTTGGAATGACCTTCGACCAGATGATGGTGGATCATGAACTCGCCCCCATGACCGCTCCCTTATATAGCTTTATTGGCGATAGCATTGTCTCTAGAGGGAGGATCACGCTGGTGGTAAAAATGGGGGAATCTCCATTAGAGGCTCACCACTTCATGGAGTTCCTGGTGGTAGACTATCGATCCACCTACCATGGAGCATTAAGGCGACCTTAAAAGAACTTGAGGTCGTGACGTCTATACATCACTTATGCATGAAGTTTCCTAACAAGGAAGGGATTGTCACCGTATGGGGGATCAGATGGGATCAACGTCCTGCTGGACATTAAATCCCCTGGCAAATCCAAAGAAGTCTAATGTTTGACAAGGTGCCTCTCTACACTGAACCGCTTCATTTCCAAAGTTACGAATAGATACCTTCCCTTCTTTAAAATCTTGAAAGGTGGAAGGAGATTCCAATGGATTGAAGACTATGAAGAGGCTTTCCAAGTGCTAAAGAAGCACATGGGCCAAGTCCCCCTTCTCTCGAAGTCCAAGAGATGAGAAACATTACAACTATATCTGGGCGTAAGTGCCGATGCTGTGAGTTCGGTGCGGGTAAGGAAAGAGGATGGTGTTCAATTACCTGTCTACTATGTAAGCAAGGCCCTCCTTCCAGCTGAAATGCGCTATACTGATATGGAAAAGCTGGCCGTATCCCCTATGATCACCTCTAGGAAGTTAAGGCCCTACTTCCCGGTCCATAGCATACGCGTACTAATGAGCCTCCCCCTAAAATAAGTACTACAGAAGCCAGACGCATCAGGAAGGATGATGGAATTGGCTGTGGAGCTAAGCGAATTTGACATTTTATACCAACCTAGAACCCCAATGAAGGGGTAAGTATTGGCTGATTTCATAGTAGAATTTATAGAAACAATAAACATCAATGTAACAATGGAACCAGTAAACCCCCAGCACGGAAATTGTTTGTTCACGGATCCGCTGGAGATATAGAGTCAAGGGCTGGGGTACTGTTGGAGAGCCTAGAGGGGCACAAGCTTAATTGTGCAATGAGGTTCAATTTTAAGACCTCCAACAACGCAGCTGAGTATGATGTGCTTCTAGAAGGCCTCAGGTTAGCCAAGGAAATGCAGGTCAAAAACTTGACAATCCAAAGTGACTCCCAGCTAGTCATGAGCCAGGTCGGCGGCAACTTAGCAGCCAAAGATAAAGGTATAGCAGCGTACCTGAAGAAGGTCATGGATCTGATCCCATTTTTTGAAAAGTTTGAGTTGACCCAAATCCCAAGAGTGTAGAACCTGCACGCAGATGCCTTGTCGAAATTGGCTAGTAGCAAAGACTCCGAGCTGCTCAAAATCATACCGGTTGAATACCTACCCAGGCCTTCAACAGCCAAGGTAGAGAAGGTGATGTGAGTTGGAGGAACCCTACTATGGATGCAACATATTATAGCTTACCTTAAGGACCACATATTGCCGAAAACCAAAGAAGAGGCTCATAAAGTCAGACGTAGAGTTTCCACTATATACTACAAGATGAGGTACTTTACAAAAGAGGCTTCTCATCCCCTCTTCTACGGTGCGCTGGAGGAGATGAGGCTGACTACGTCTTGTGAAAAATTTATGAAGGAATCTGTGGCAACCACACAGGGGGCCCGACATTGGCCCACAATGTACAAAGGCAAGGGTACTACTGGCCAACCTTGAAAATGATACAATAAAATTCGTGAAAAGGTGCGACAAATGTCATCGATTCTCTTCCACTTAGAGCCAACCATCCTAAGAGCTGACCATGGTATCTAGCCCATGGCCATTCATCAAGTGGGGGGTCGACTTGATAGGACTATGCCGAAAGGAAAATGGAGTACAAACTACGCGATTGTCGCCATTGATTACTTTACTAAGTGGGTCGAAGCAGAATCGTTAGCTAAAATAACTGAAGTAAACACTTCTAATTTCATATGGAAGAATATCATATGCAGGTTCAGAATTTCTCACTCAATCGTTACAGACAACGGGCGACAATTTGACAACAAGAAGCTCAGAGACCTATGTGACGAATTGGGTATCGGGGAACACTTATCCTCTCCTCACCATCCCCAGGCCAATGGCCAAGTCGAGACAGTCAACAAGACTATAAAATATCTCTTAAAAAAGAAACTTGATGTGTCAAAGGGCGCGTGGGAGGACTAGCTCCCTCATGTTCTATGGGCTATCCGAACAACTAACCGAACGGCAACAGGAGAAACCCCATTCTCCATGGCATATGGGGCTGAAGCCATGAGCCCGGTTGAAGTGGGTCTTCCTTCGCCTCGCCACTGGCAACTCAACTAGATATCTAATGATGAAAGGAGGGACGACTCCCAAGAAAAGTTAGCTTCATATCAAAGAAAAATGGTAAGGTACTACAACACAAGAGTAAGGGAGAAATCATTCAGAAGAGGCGATCTGGTACTCAGGAGAGTTTTTCTGGCATCTAAGGAACTTGGAGTTTGCACACTGGGTCCGAACTGGGAAGGCCCCTACCGTATATCAGGTGACGTTAGACTAGAAACCTTCTTAATTGAGAATTTGAATAGGAAGGTCCAGCCCCACCCCTGGAATATTGAACACCTGAGAATGTATTATCAATAAAGGAGCTCGTATACATCTGATGACTAATGCATGTACCTTTTTTTAACTATGACAAGCTCATATATTAAATATGACCAGCTCATACCGCTTTGAATAAATTACAAACAGGTATGGCAAGCCCATGCATTAATTCAATTATGAAAAGCCTGCAAATAAACTTGCCTATATTACGTTGAACCCATCAGATTGTTAACGATTCATACAATTTGTGGCGAGCCCATTTATTGTCAATTCATTTATTAAAATGACGAGCTCATACGTTATAGACATTTGGTAAAGTACAATTTGTGGCGAGCCAATTTATTGTTAATTCACTGATTAAAAATGACGAGCTCATACGTTATGGACGTTTGGTAAAGTACAATTTGTGGCGAGCCCATTTATTGTCAATTCACTGATTAAAAATGATGAGCTCATACGTTATGGACGTTTGGTAAAGTATAATTTGTGGCGAGCTCATTTATTGTCATTTCACTGATTTAAAATGACGAACTCATACGTTATGGACGTTTGGCAAAATAAGATTTGTGGCGAGCACAATTATTGTTAATTCATTGGTTAAAATGACGAGCTCATACATATAATTAAGGCGAGGCCATGAAATCGTTAAGATCCATTCAGATTGAGAGTTGAAAAAAAGCTCATTCATATAAATTCAAATCCATTAAAAGGAGAAATGGGAGGGACCCATTACAAAAATGTTGCAAAAAAATAAAGACCTAGCATGTGCAGCAGCATCTTGATTGGGCTCTTCCTGAGCACTCACCTCTTTCACTGAATCCTCTTCTTCAACAGCAGGAGTGGAAGGGTCATCTAACAAAAACTCGCCCCCTAAGGAAGAAAGATTCAGCTGTGGATGCATCATAATGAGCCTATCAAAGACTTCATTGTACGTTACCCTCCTCTAATATATACCGAAGCCGTCATACTCCGCCGTCTTATGGAAATGAGCAACATAATCATTAATTGCTGCTTTCTCCATCCCACTCAGCTGCTGCTTCAAACCGGCCACCTCAGCCGTCAACCCATCAACTTGAGCCCTCAGCTCCCCATTCTCCTTATTAACAGCCTCCAAGGTAGACGAAGCAATCCTCTGGAGGTTGTCAGAGTTCTCCACTCACTTTGTCAAAGCATTCACCTCGGCCTTGCAAAGGTAGACTTCATTTTTCAATTCATCATTCTCCTTAGTAATTGCGTCCACCCTTGACTCCGCCTCGACCTACTCAACCTTGGAGGCCTCAATGGCTTCATTGGCTGAAGACGCCTCAACCTTGGCCTTAGTCAGTTCTACCTCGGCATCCTTCGCCTTAGCAAGGTAATCCATATTAAGGCCCTGTAGTCGCCTCAGCTCCATTTGAACATTTAGAAAGAATCCATTTGGTAGCTTCTCCAAAGAAGTTTCTCCTTCTTTCCCCTTTTTTCCCTTTTCTCCCTTCTTCTCTGGAGGAGGTGGAGGGTTCTCTTTTGAAAGGCGAGTCATCTCGTCCCGCTGGCTCTTATAGGTCGAAGAGGTAGAGCTTAAAGGTTTCTTATTCTTCGCATGTCCCAGGCTCCTAAGGAAGAGCATATCTGGCTTGCCATACTCTTTCTTGTCTTGCTGGCCTGTGAATGAAGGACGAAGCATTGCAGTTGAGCTCAGAAAAATAGCACATGATAAATGAGTTAGGACTTTTCTTACCTTTAGTAGCCATCAATCCGTACATAAAAAATAGGTTCCACTTGCCGATGACGTTCTTGAATATCCTCCGTCTGAAGGAAACTCGTAAATGGCCTTCATGATCCTCCAATTAGACGGCTCGAACTCGAACTGGTCAATTGCAGATGCACAAGATTTACAATAAGACGGAAGTTTTTGAAGAAAGGATAGGAAAATAGAAGCATAAAATAGATATTGTTAGATAAGGGTTCGACTCACTATACTCATGGTACTGGGTCGGCACGGTGATCTCTGGGACCGTATCTCCCTCCACTATTTACCAGCGACCCCTCACCCAAAACCATGATGAATTCCAATTTTAATAGAGGTCAGGGTTCCCTAGATAAAGGAAGATGTGGGCCCCAAGGATTCATGCAATACTGATCCTTACAATCACCCCTCTCCCAACTAGAAGCTCGGGGTTTAAAAAGGGTCTGAAAAACATATGGCGACATATCCTCGCCAAGATGACCTCCTTCCAAAGAAGAAAGGCTCATGCCAATTGGCACTAGTTGGTTAGGAGCTAAGCCGTAATGTCTAAGGATATACCTAAAGAACAGGTGTAAGTACAGCTTCATTCCCCCACCTAAGATAGCCTCGTTAACTGCTACGTACCCTTCCCTAGGAAAACAGGCCCTCTCCTTAGGGGTTGGCACAAACATCTCTATGTTTTCAAGAATCCTAAACATTTCCCTAAATTTCTCCAACTCGTTCTCTTTAATATCTAGGGGCCACAATGAAGCCTCCCACCTCAAACTAAAGTCTATAGGGCCTTCTTGCATCATCCACGCATTATAAGAACCCCCATGGCCTCCATAATCCTTTCAGTAGGGATTATGGAGGCTACGCCCGCCTCGACACAAATTAGTGCCATGTTTACTTTTGGAAGATCCCCCAGACGACTTCATCAAAGTGGAGGCCATTTTAGTATGAACAAAAAGGAGAACTTGGAGATATTTGAGTACTTACACAGGTCCTGGACGTCGAAAAGTAAAGAAAACAGAGCTGCTCGTCGGACAAGGGACGGTGGAAGCTAAAGGGAATTTCGGCACTTAGCTTTTAATTTTCGCAGGGTGAAGAAAAAGGAAAAGTAGTAGGTTTTCAGCATTATATATGCGTAATGAACGAACCCTCACCGTTGGATCTTTCTCCACCTTAATTTGAGCCATCCACCTGTAATCTGACCTGTCACGATGATTCTAAATGGCGCTTTATCAAAATTTAAACCAAGGGCCCATATGGCGTCGTGTTGAACATGCCTTTTAAAATCTGCGTAGACCCTACCAGATGTAATGTTTCATCATCATTACGCATTAAATGCGCACGTAGCCCAAGCCTAGAAAACTGCCAGGCCTCCTAAGTATCCTCATTTGGAAATCAGGGTCCCCCATAATTCATTATGACACACCACCAAGCAACCTCCAATGGCCTCGCTTAACATTTTAAAGCCTTATCACAAGCTTCGTCTCCCAAAGAGGCTTGGTAGAACCTCCAATGGCCTCACTTAGCATTTTAAAGTCTTATCACGTGCTTCATCTCCCAAAGAGGATCGATAGAACCTCCAATGGCCTCCCTTAGCATTTTAAAGCTTTATCACAGGCTTCATCTCCCAAAGAGGCTCGGTAGAACCTTCAATGGCCTCGCTTAGCATTTTAAAGCCTTATCACAGACTTCATCTCCAAAAGAAACTCGACGATTCTCCGATGGCCCACGCAACACTTTTTAGCCCTAAAACGGCGTTCAACTATCAAATAAGCTCGACATTTTACCTCCGAGCCTCATCATGTACCACTCAACCCCCGTCACTAGTTTTACTTAATCGAGTCGTCTCCACCTAATCTCAAATAGTGAAAGATGATGATCTAGAGGTCGAAGGAGAGGCCACCATTTTTGCAGATTAGGTGGAGGATTTCAAAGTGGTGGAGAGTTCAAGAAGAAGAAAAGGATGATCACATAAGCAATTTTCAAAGAGGTCAATGAATGAATGCTAGAACTGCAAAAGGAAGATAAAGCACAAACTATTTTTATTCATAAAAATGATAGTGATGAAAAGTACACTTCTGAAACTTAGTTATTAACATGTGAAAATAATTAGAATGATGATGTTTGGTATCTGGATAGCAATGGTAGTAAGCATATGTCTGGAAATAAAAACTTGTTTTCTAAAGTGGTTGAATCAAAATTTGGGCATGTCAAAGTTGGTGATGCTAGAGCTTTTGCAATTAAAGGGATTGGAGATATAACAATTGAAACTAAGACAAGAAAGCTTGAAAAGATGTCTGATGTTTATTTTGTTCCATATTTGTGAAGCAATCTGTTAAGTGTTGGCCATATTTTGAGAAAGGATTTTGAGATCATTTTACATGATAAATTGTGAATTTTGACTACAGAAAATCAGGTTGTGATAAAGATCTCATTGGCATCAAATAATCTTTTCCTATTTGGCTAAAAGTTACTAATGTTGCTTATCATTTCACTAGCATGAATGGAGAAACTTCGAAATTATGGCATGACAGGCATGGTCATTTAAATTATGGAGCCTTGAAATTGTTACCAGAAAAGTAAATCGTGAATGGTCTTCCTCAAATTGATCAACTGAATGAAGTTTGTGAGGTCTGCCAACTTGTATAGCAACATAGAAGTCCATTTCCACACAAGTCATCTTGGAGAGCTAAACAACCTCTACAACTTGTACATTCAGATTTATGCGGACCAATTCTAGTTTTATCTCTTGGAGGTAGCAGATATTTTATTCTTTCATTGATGGCTTTAGTGGAAAATTTTGGACATATTTTTCTAAAGAAAGAATCTGATTACTTTCAATCTGTCAAAGGATTTTAAAGCTGAAGTTGAGAAGTTTTCTTAAATGCTTAAAAGAAAGCAACTACCATGAGAACTTTGGACAAAGGCAATTGCTTGTGCAGTATATTTGATCAACAGGTCACCCTCAAAAAGTTTGAATAACATGACTCCACATGAAGCCCGGTATGGTTCTAAACCAATAGTTTCACACCTAAATATCTTCAGTAGTCTTGCTTTTGCCCATATACCGGATGCTATAAGGAATAAACTGGATGGTAAAGCTCACAAAAGCATTTTTGTTAGATATAGTGAAAGGTCTAATTGTTATAAATTATAAAATCCAAATCCATTGACAAAGAAAATTGTGATAAGTTGGGATGTAAAGTTTGATGAATGAAATAACACCTAAAACGAAAACTATGACAATTCTTTATCTCCAAGTTGTGGATCCCTTTCACCTCCAAGTTCTAGAGAAAAAGAATTGATGAAGAGCCACCAAGAACAAGAATGAGAATATTGCAAGAAATATATCAGTCTACGAATCCCACTCATGTAGAAGGTGTTGTTTCATTTGCATTTTTTTGCAAGTAATGATCCAATTTTATATGATGCAGTAATAAAAGAAGAAAAATGGAGAAAGGTCATAAAGGAAGAAATTGATGCCATTGAAAAGAACAATACGTGGGAGCTCACAAATCTGTCACAAAAAATGAAGCCTATAGGAGTAAAGTGGGTGTTCAAAACTAAACTCAATCCTAACAATTAAGTCAATAAACACAAAGCTTGGCTTGTAGCAAAGGGTTATGTGCAAAGAAAAGGTGAAGACTACAATGAGGTATTCGCTCCAATCTCTAGACTTGATACTATTCGTCTTATAATTTCTCTAGCTGCTCAAAATAACTGGAAGCTCTTGCAAATGGATGTTAAATCTAAGTTTTTAAATAGTTTTATCCAAGAAGAGATTTATGTCTAACAACCACCTGATTTTTTGAAGGAGGGAGACGAGCATAAAGTTTACAAGTTGAAAATGGCCTTATAATGTTTAAAACAATCATCAAGTGCTTGGTATAGTGGAATCAATGCATTTTTTGAAACAAATGGTTTTCATAAAAGTCCACATGAACATACTCTCTATACCAAAAATGGTTCTGATGGAAGTTTATTATAGTGAGTCTTTATGTTGATGATCTTGTCTTCATTGGAAATAATCTGGCTATGTTGGATGATTTTAGAGCTTTGATGATGAAAGAGTTTGATGTGATTTTGGGTATTGAAGTACACAAGTCAGGAAGTGGAATTTTATTACTCAAGAGCGGCATGTTAGAGAGATTCTAAAAAAGTTGAAGATGGAATTAGCAAAGCCAGTCTCAACTCCATGCATTTTAGGCATGAAGCTCCGAAAAGAAAGAGAAGGAAATCTTGTTGATACCACCATGTTCAGGAGCATAGTGGGAAATCTGATATACCTCATAGCCACAAGACATGATATCATGTTTGCCATGAGTTTAATAAGCAGGTTCATGGAAGCACCATATTCAGAATTTTGGGAAGCTGCTAAAAGAATTTTACGATATGTGAAGGAACAACTGATTATGGAATTTTTTATCACGCAAATATTCCAACTACTATCTTTGGACACACATAGTGATCTTGCAGGAAGCGTTGATGATAGTAAAACTACGTCGTGTTATACATTTAGTATTAGAAGTGAAGTAATTTGTTGGAGTTCGAAAAAACAACCAATTGTTGCTCTTTCAATGATGGTAGCTAAATATATTGCAGCATCTTTCGCCGGTTGCCAAATTGTATGGTTACGAAGCATTTTAGAGAATCTAAACCACAAAATAGGATGTTCTACAACCCTTTTGTGTGACAATAATTCAGCAATATATGTTACAAAGGAACCAGTTCTACACGGGAGGGCAAATTACATTCATATGAGGTATCATTTCTTGAGAGAGCTTGTTCATGATGCAATAATTCAAGTCAAATACTACAAAACAGAAGAGTAGCAGACGTATTTACAAAACGAGCTGGAGGTCACAACTTCAAGAAACAACTTGCGAGACTTGGAATGAAAAGAAAATTTGGTTTACGGGAGGCAACGTTGGAAAATAAACCAAATTAATGATCACTGAAGATTTCAAGAATCATTTACTAAACATTATTTTAGTCAAGTGCTTACTAGTATTCCAATAATTGATAAAGTAATTTAAGGAGTCTTCTTGGATATGTAATAGTCACGTTTATTTTGATGCATTTCCCAGTGTCCTCTAATGTGTATAAATTGGAATGTAATATGCACTAACTTTTTTAAGGCAATAAGATTAAGTATTTTTGATAATATAATTCCCAACTTCGCTTGCCTTCAATAACGCTTTCCGAAAATTGTGAAAATTGACCAATATTATTGTTCCTTCACATCATAAATATTTCTTCAAGCATAGTTATCTGAATGTTGCCGCCCATGGAATATGTCCTTGAACATACCTATACTAAAATTTCTGTATGCATTCACAACTCAGAACACACACTTTAACCAATAAATAAACTTGAAGTCCGCACTTGCAACACTGTTGATTAGTTGTTTGCTAACTTATTTTAATTGCAATGACTAGGATGATGATTTTACATAGATGTAATGGTCGTAGAAGAATTAAATAATATTAAAAATAGGAAGACAGCTTCTTACACTTAAGCTTAAGCAAGGCACGTGTGGGCTTTTAAAACTTGAGTATTGACCTTGGTATTTTGTCATGACTCGAGCGCCTTTAATTAGAACCTTGATATAAAGAATTACATATCACCACATGCTCTTAAACAAATATAATAATAATAATAATAATAATAATAGAGATGCAATATTCAATATGACTTGATGGTACAATATAATGGATAAAATTTCAACTTTTTTTCTCCGTCAAGTGTGGAACGACCCACTTCCATAACATAACTATAATAAGCTACTTCCATGTCAATCGCTGCTTTTGTTTGATGCAGGAACAAATCAATGTGATAAAAAAATAGGGAAAGGGGATCAAGGAAGAGAGAATTGAGGGCAAGAGAAGTAATTTTTATTCATATAATTCAAGTGTATCCCAATACATTCCTCTTAGTCCCTTTATATAGAGACGACTTTGAAACTAGATAATCTTGAAATAAAAGACGACTTTGATCCTTCAATTGTGATTTCTGTATAACATATTTTTGAGTAATTTCACTTGGAAAACGTTGCCTTGTGAGTTATGTATCATCCATCCTTGGAATTTCATGATTTCGTGAACTGTACGCTGAGATATGGTTGTTTACTCAACTGCTGCAGTTTGAATGGGGAAACTTACATGTTATGTTTGAAAAATTATTTGGTCAACCTATTGAAGGTATTTAGAGTTGATTTTAGATATGTCTTACCTCTATATATGTCTTTTCTCAAATGTTGAAATTTCGAAGTCTAAAAGTTTCATTCGCTCCTAATTTATACGTTGTTTCTAGAACTACCCGTGTAATTAAATGAATTTCAGCATTGTTTTTTGAGTTGAAATATTGAACTTCCGCATCTTTAACCAATATTTAGCCTATTTGGTTATTGATAAGTGTAGTTTCTATACTTTTTGAGACCCTAAATTATGATATTTTATTGTCTTTTGGATAAAATTTCACTCACTTTATGTTATATTGTATTTTGTAGGTAAAACTTTAAGTTTAATGAAGAATTGGAGAAAATAATGTAAAAGGGGAGGAGAGTACACATACAGGAAGAAAGAGACGGCACGGAAAAGTGGAAAGAAAAAGAAAAAGAAAAAGAAAAGAGAAAGAAAAGAGAGAGAAAAAAAAAAGAAGAAAAAAGAGAGAAGAAGAAAGAAGACCGCATACTCGAGAAATTTCATGTTTCGTCAATTTTTGGTGATATCTTTTCACTTTTGCATGTTTTTATTTTACAATATGAATAACTAATTTTTATATTATAGTAAACAATGTAGTAGACTTGTGATTCTTTATTTTTTTATTCGAGATTTATGTGATTTATTCTTATATATGTTGGTTTTATTATGAGTTTAATGCACCTAATCAATAATTTGATGATTATGTGAGTCTTACGAATCGAGATGTAAGTTTGAGATTTAGACCATATAGTAAAATCCGGTAAATTAGTATAACGTGTGGAGATACATATACTCATTATTGCAGTCATAATATAAATTCTTAGAACTAGTGTTTCGTTTAACTAAAATTGATTGGCATAGAGATATGAAATTTAAATAGTTAAATAGGCTCAATGAGAACTCGAGATGGATAAATTGAATACAATAGAAGAATTCGACCGAACACTACATTAGGTTATGAATTTTGAATTAAGAATTAAGGTGATTAATAAATGAAATTGTTATGCCCTAATATTCATCACATATTTGAATTTTTAATCAACTGTCTTTGCAATCTTTTTATATTTTCAATTAGTTAAAAGTAGTTAGGAAAAAATAATTCACAATCATCATAAATATTTACTTGCTTTTGTCAAATAAGAGTTAAAAAAAATTAGATTAAACCCTGAAGTATAGTTTTCGTAGAAACGATATTCAAACTCAAAGGTCCACTATACTGCTTGTTACAATATCGTACACTTGCGATATAAAAAAACGCAACAGTTATTATCATCATCAGTTAAAAAGTATTTACATATCACGTCGGGTGTTTAGAATTCAGGGAGTTACAAGTAGAGGCCTAAAATATTTATGCAGTCGAACTCAAATATTTGAGGATAAACTTTAGTTTTTGTTGTTAAGGTAAAAATAATTTAATTTGTGAGACAAAACAATCAAAACTTTCTCATTGTGGGCATTTTCAGGATACATTGTTTACAATCTATTTACGTTTAAAACATGGAAAATAGATGGATATATCATGTGAGGCCCTATGTAAGGCATTTTCAAGATACAATGTTTACAATCTATTTATGTTCAAAAACATGGAAAACGGATGGATATATTATGTGAGGCCCTATGTAAAACCTAAGTAGAGCGGGCCTTTGATGGAGGAGACTTTGTTCCTCATTGTGTAAATGGCTTTTATACATAAAATTAAAGAGAGTGAGCTTTTTCATTTCCATCTTAAAAATGAAGATGTTAGAAAACAAGTAAGATACCAGAATCACTCTGATACTACTGGTTGAGCATCCGACCAAATAATTAAAGACGGGAATAATATGAGTAATATGAAAAATAATGGATCCCATAATAAACAAGATTTTTTTAGAAGATGAGAATTTAATATACCAAAAAACTAATTATTATATAATGGAACTTTCTTCCACAATTTCCACAATGGAGAAAGAAAAATATAGGCACCCAATGAAGTGGAGTCTCACATACTAATTATTATTTTTTATACTTAAGCGACGTGATGTTTATTCATCGAGACTTACACTTTGCTCAGCCCAAAAATAGAGAGGGTGTGTGTTTCTCTAAGAAATGGCGCTGTTTAAATTAAAGAAGGAAGAAGTATTAGGTCATGGAACCCTTTTTGGGGTTGGAAACTTGTAAGTCAAAGAGGAATGAAGTATTAGGACACGGAACCCTTTTTAGGGGTTGGAAAATTCTAGGGAGAGAATTTAATGAATAGTTGAAAAAAAGGTAATTGGGTGCCAACTTAGGTGGTTGGATTCAAGTGTCGTTATTCCTCAACAGTGTAATGTGACTGTTGTCTCCTCTATACCAAGACTAATGGAGCCCAACTCTTAGTCATAGACTACCTTGTACACTTGCAGAATCTTCATTTCGTGTATATATATATTCACACTTACAATTATATCAAATACCTTATTAGGGCCACACCTCCCAATCTTCTTTATGCATTTTAAATTAGCCATGGGAAAAAATGTGATCTTTATGTTGCTAATAATTCTTTATTTGCATATCTATGTTGTTGCATCTCTCAATAGCTCCACTGATGAGTATGCTCTTCTAGCCTTTAAATCTCAAATTTCTGATCCAAATAAAATCTTGGCCAAAAATTGGTCTCAAGGAACCTCCTTCTGTAATTGGATTGGTATTACTTGTGGCAAAAGACATGCAAGAGCCAGAGGCTTACATCTAACAAATATGGGCTTGAGAGGTACTATTGCAAAAGAGATAGGTGAACTCTCATTTTTGAGATCCTTGATTATTAGTAACAACAATTTTCAGGGATTTATCCCTGATGAAGTGGGTAATTTGAGCCAACTTCGAGAGATAGAGATGCAGTCCAATGAGCTAAACGGTTCCATTCCATCAAGTTTAGGACTTCTTGTAAATCTACAAAAGTTAAATCTCTCCCATAATATACTTTATGGGGATATTCCTAAAAAGATTTTCAACATCTCTTCTTTGATAGAAATTGGTTTAGGATACAATAATCTCTCTGGGAGTCTTCCGACAGACATATGCACCAATCTTCCAAAGCTAGAGAAGCTAATAATTTCAGTGAATCAAATAAGTGGCAACATTCCTCCGAGCTTGGGAAAATGCATGAATCTTGAACTACTTTCTATGTCATACAATAATTTTGCTGGAAGCATTCCAATGGAAATCGGGAACTTGTCAAAGCTTCATTCTCTCTATCTAGGATTAAATAATTTGAAAGGTATGTATAAAGCGTTTTTCATGTACATCATCTTCTAAAACACTCGATAATGCTTTCCGAAAATTGTGAAAATTGACCAATATTGTTGTTCCTTAACATCATAAATATTTCTGCAAGCATAGTTATCTGCATGTTGCTGCCCATAGAATGTGTCCTTGAACATATCTACACTAAAATTTAAGTATACATAACCAAAAAATTAAAAATAAATAAATAAAGATACTTGAAGTCCGCACTTGCAACACTCATTATTAGTTGTTTGCTGACTTATTTTAAGTGCAATGACTAGAAAGTCTAGAATGATGAATTTACGTAGATGCTATGGTCTTAGAAGAATTGAATAATATTAAAAATAGGAACACAATTTATTACACTCAGGCTTAGCCAATGCATGCCTTGGCTCGTAAATCTTGATTATTGACCTTGGTATTTTGTCATGTCTCGAGCGCTTTAACTAGAATCTTGATATAAAGAATTAGATATCATCACGTGCTCTTAAACAAAATATATATATATATATATTAATAGAAAATAATATAGTAGAGATGCAATATTCAATATGACATGATAGTACAATATAATGGATAAAATTTCAACTTTTTTCTCCGTCAAGTGAGGAACGACCTACTTACATAACATAACAATAATAAGCTACATATCCATCCATGTCAATCGCTGCTTTTGCTCTTATTAATTTTGGTAAATGTCAACTTAGTAATTGTTAAGGGGAAAATGTGCATGTGCCAGTGTGTGTCTTAGTCTCTGGGATTATGTCATTATCGAGGCATGTTTTTCAGGAGAAATGCCTTCGACCATCTTCAATATCTCTTCTCTACTGAGAATATCGATCGGAGGTAACAAACTTTCTGGGAAGTTTCCTGAAGATCCATGCAACCAACCTACGATGATTGAGTTCTTACACATTGCTGACAACAAATTTCATGGAGAGATACTTCCAAGTCTGTTGAAGTGTCGTGCACTTCAGGCTCTTAACATTTCTAACAATGAATTCACAGGAAGTATTCCAAATGAAATTGGAACCTTATCAGCACTTCAAGTATTAGATTTCACAGACAATAACTTTGAAGGTACTTAATCGTTGACTTCAGATTAGTTGGTACTTCTTTTCCTTAATTAGATCTATTTCATGTTAATTTAACATCTGATATTTTCAAATGGATTGGCAGGAAATATTCCAAATGAAATTGGAAACCTGTCAGCACTTCAAAATTTATATTTGGGTGACAACAGCTTTAATGGTAAGTGACTAGATCTCCTAAATATATTAAATTTATTTCAATTTATTATTAGTGTCTTACCAATGGTTTATATGAAAACCCTAAACTTAAGCCTCCATTTTGCAAAATTTTTAAATCATTTATAAATTGTTACTTTCTTTTCAACCGCACATTTCCTATGAATTCACGAGTATTATTCTGTTATTCACAACTCGTTTCTATCTATTTATAAATTAAATCGTCTATGAATTCTTTCTAGATGGAGGCTAAATGGTTAGACATAACTACTAATGGAAAATATAAAAGAACTAGAGGTTATTACCGAACCATTTTACACTCCTTTGACATATGCGTTTTGGATTGTGATGGAAGTTGGATACCGCTACCTCATTTTAATGTTTTTGTGTGTGTGTGTGTGTGTGTGTGTGTTTGTTAAACATCCTTATTATCACTGAGCTTTTACAAATGTATATTAATTAACAATGAATTTCAAAAGTTATTGACACGCTATACTCCTAATAAAGTTAGTGGACCCGGAGTGTAACGTGTGACGATCAATGATAGATACCAACTAAAAGTTGAGCACACCATCAAGGCTACTACAATATGCAACTTCTATAAATTATTTTTAATAAAATTTCGGCATTACCTCTCCTGTAATTTGGACTAGCCAATCTGTAACCAATTATATATACAATTCCCAACAACAATATAACACTAGTACTAATTCATGATTCCCTTCAATAATCACAAAAGTAGAACACGATATAGAGATCAGTCGAATTCTCAAACTTTTACTATGAAAATAACATAAAATGTACATATGGATGCAAAATACATAGTGAGCCATCTAACTATTTACAAATGATGTGGAATGACATTGAAAAATGAACATGTGTCCCAAAATATTGACTACATGCTCTAGAAAATGAGTCATACTAGCTAACTTCGTCGGTGAGAATTCTCAATACTTTTACAATGAAAATAACATTAACCGTACATATGCATGCAAAATACATAGTGAGCCCATCTAACTATCTACAAGTGATGTGGAATGATATCCAAAAATGAATATGTGTCCCAAAACACTGACTACATGCTCTAGGAGATAAGTAATACTAGCTAACTTAGTCGGTAGCTCTGACTCCAAAATCAAGGCTCAACTCCACAAGATGCACAGAAACTCAACTGCTGCCTGATAAGTAAATTGTGAAAAATATATATAAGTTGGTAGCTCAGTGAGTGAAAAATTTCAAAAATTATTATAATTTTTCATTTATACGTTTTTATCAAAAATCAAGTTTACATCTTTTAACAGTCCACAGTATAACAACTTATAATAATAATCAAAAATTAAGACATCATCATAATACTGAAAAATATCATCTCGTAACCATGGTATAATCATCAACTGAACTCTATACTATCATCTCATCACATCAAATGTATCAAGAAATCTACCAAAAATCCTCTAACTGAAATCTGTAATCTGATCATACGCGTGTAGACTGCCCCTTAGGTTAAACACTCCCGACAAGGGCCTCAGTCTCCCTCAGCGAACAAAAGTGGGTCTCAAAAACCTCTCATAATCAATTCTAGAACATGAACAATGCCCCTAAATGAATTATATGTACACGCCTAGACCCTTCATCCACAGTCAAGACCCATCAATGTAGTATAAAACACAGTAAAGGTCCCTCAGTGAACTAGAATAAGTATATAATCATGGGTACTTTTATGGTCGATCTTAATATCACATATGTCTCACATTCCAATTCACAAATAATCCATTTACAATATTTAAAATTCAACATATATCATAATCACACAATCACATATATCATAATGATAGAATATTCCCATATTAATCATGAAATTGGACAAGTAATTCACATAATTGCAAAAAATGTACAATGGTATAGTTAATTTAACAACATATAGAAAATATTTAAGTTTTTCCACTCACAAGCTATTTACGGGGCGATTAGTTTGGCTGGTAAGTTGTTCCGACCTCTTTCCTACCTCCTGATATAATAATAAATTTATTCGGGTTAAAACTCAATTTACAATTTTAATAAGAATAAAATAATATGATAATCATTTCACTTTTCTTTAACTATTTACAACTAATCACTACACATACCAAATTCATATCACTACCACTTTCTTAAAATCACTTCCTTATACGTAGAAAATCCCTGTACATAATTTAATCCAATACCTAAACTTCCATATTTATCATTTAGTTTCATTCAACTTGTAAAATTGATAAAACCAAGTTTTGACAAAAACAGTACTAAAATTATAGAATATTGGAGTCTATTACCTATTTCTATATACTGCTAATTACCACCAAAACTATTAACAGAATGAGCACTTTCAGGGAATAATTTCAAAAATAGCATCTGTATATGATTTTGTCCGAAAATTGCTTAAATAATGGAAGATTCCAACCTCAAATCCTTAATTTAAGTATTTAGCATCATATACTCACGAGAAAATCAAAGAATATGTATTTATTTGACAAACCCATTTCAAAGTTCCACTTCCTTAAACCCCAATCTTCAATTAAACATTCTTTGAAAAACTCCTATTTAAAACCTCAAATAAATTTCAATAACTCCTCATTCTTGCTAACTTTGAATTTTATAAAAAAAAAGTTCCATAAACCCTAAAAGAATTAATTCCACATTCTTATATTTACCTTTCTAAATTAAATGAAGGATTTAAGAAATTGAGGATCTAACCTTGTAGAATTGGAACCTACATCTTCTCCCTTTTTTTCTTCCTATTTTCCTTTCTTCTTTTTCTTCCTCCATGGCTCGTTCTCTGTTTTTCCCCCAAAGGAATGAACAAAATGGATAAATAAAGTCGAGGTTAAATGGATGAAAAATGCTAAATGTTCACGAGAGTGTCAACTCCTGTGTTCACTCCCCTCACAAGAGGATGGCCCATAGCCAATAAAATAATCGTGGACCCCCTTCTTGTGAGGGGGGCATGTACACGGCCACTCGTGTCCGTGTAGCAAAGTCCTAAATGGATAACTATAGCCAAATTGCAAAGTCAAGTCCCCAATATTCATACAAAATCATATTTAGTCATTTCATTTCTAATAATGTAAACTAACTCCCTAGATTTCTTTATATATTATTTCTAGCCCTTCAAGTATTAGTAATTACCAATTAGACCCCATAAAAATTATTTATTCAACTCAATACTTATTTGACTTTGACTGTAAATGAATGAGGTGTAACAGTATCACAGCTTTGATGTTTTGTGAGTTACTCAAGAGACGCTTTTCTAGGTGTTGTGGGTTTTCAAAGGGACGACTGCTTGCGTTTAGGGCTTGTTACCCTTAAGTTATTTTCCCTTTTAACTTTCTTCTCTCCTATGTTTAGGTGTTGGTATGTAATATCTTGCTAGTAGAAGCTTTTTCGTTGTGGATCAGAATTAAGGTGTCAGTATGTTTGAAATAATTATGGATAATTGCAACTATGGTCTCAAATCTTTTATTTATTTTTAGAATTTATTCAAACCTTTTATTTGTGAAACTTTTAATTTAGCTGTAGTACAAGGACAAATGGATGATTTTCGTCCAATTGACCGTCAATTGACGAGGAAAATAAAAATTTGACATATTTCGACTAGTTTTGACCAATTTTAAAAGGTTAAAATAGTAAATTTACAGTTTTCCAAATTTTAACAATTAGAATAATTAAATTTAAAAAAATGTGGCCCCACCCTTACCCCATCAAATCTTTCATCTTCTTCAACCCATTCCTATCCCTAGTAAAAGAAAATGCTCGACTCTATAAGAATCGGTTTTACTGAATAGCCCACCATTTTCGGTGTCACCTGTCGTTGCCACACCTCCTTAAAGACTCCTTCTTCCATCCACTCTGGCGGTTCCAACTTTTTCGGTATATGATGTTGTCAGCAATGCCATTTTGTATAGGCTTTTCAACACTTCCCTAACATTGTACCAAAGCCCACTCCTACGAAACGTCCTATCTAATAAGTTTGTGAACGAAGCGGCCATCGAGAGATATAGCTTAAATGGGTAATTTTGACTAAGTCCCTCTTCTTCTTCCATGATTTTTCTGCTATAAAGTTTATCTTGTGCATCCTTCAAGAACTTCAATTTTGGAGGTGGAGAAGGCCTCAATTTATTGAATACTACATCACTTTCAAGTTCAAGAAAGGGATTGAAATAGCCCTTTTATTGTGATTATTCGATGACGATGACGATCTCAGACTTTTTACTTCTTGATTGCTTTCTACTAATGTCAAAACTGGATCTTCCATTTTCAGATTCCAAATCTGACCTTGTTTCTTCTTGTATAAGGAAGAAATATTGGAATGCTATCTTCTGATCTAAAAGGATTCAATTGCAAATTCTTGTTGTTTGAATTGGCATGAATTTCTTGAGCCTGAGATGATTGAGGAATTGTCTCTCATAAATTCTTGAGCACCAGTTGTACTTGAAGAAGATGGTTTTTATGCAACAATTTTAGAAAATATGGTACTAAGAAATTTCTTTTTGTTGATCGATATAATGGCCAATGGTGGTGGATTACTACGCAGCGTCGTGGGGGTGGTGGGAGTTTAGTGGCCCATTGTTTTTTCTGATTTTTGATTTGGGAGTCGGTGTGGTGTGCGGCGGTGTTGAAGGACTTGGGGAGTGGGGTGGTGTGCTGTGGTGTGGGGCAAGTTTTCTTTTTTTCATTTTAGATTTTAATTAATTTATTATAATTATTAATATTTAGGAAAATATAAATTTACAATTTAACCTTTTAATATTGGTCAAAATTAGCCAAAATAGGTTTGGGATCGTGGGGGCCAAAATGAAAGGTTTGGGTAAATTTGCAAAAAAAAAAAAAAAACGGTTCAATTTCGTACCATAATTAAATTTTTTAATATTTACAACACTACATTAATTCAACTAGTGATATATTCAATTTTAACTCTTACAAAATAACGTAGATCAATTTAAAAATATACAAATAACAAGTTGTCTAATAAGATCAATTCAATAACATATATAAATTACAAAAAAATAAATAATAACACTAAAACATAAGTGATTCCATCTCATTAAGTCTTTTACTTCAAGCCTTCAAATCTATATAAAGAAAATGAAATATAAATTAGAAGTTATAGAAATAAAATATTTGTAAGTATTACTAGTACTTACCAACCATTTAAATTAATAATCCATTTCTTGACTTGTCACACTGAGAAACTCTACAAGAAATAATTGAAAAGACACATTTAACAATCATAGATAAACAAAAACTTGTCCAACTAATAAGATTTATTGTGAAAAAATATAATATATATATATTTTATTACCTATCTCGATGTTCTTACAGAACTCAATTTCTTCAATGCGAACTCTGTCTTGGGAAACTCTCAAAAGTCTAGATACTTCTCTTAGTCAGTTTTGTGTACAAATCAGTTCTCAATTGTTTTAGGAGTTAAAAAACTTCTAAATGGACGAAGAATGTGCCTTCCAGTACTAATTGAGGTTGCAATCTTAGATAAAAATTCAAATCTTGATTTATTAATCTTCCACCAATTTAAAACGTCAAAATTTCCATCAGCATCATCTTCTGTAGGTTCTAAGGTTGCAAGGGATGTACTTGCCATTCCTGTATCTATAGTTGCTTTTGAGTTAACATTTAGAGTTTCCTAATATAGAGTTTGCATTGAAGAGTTAGAGTTCTATGAGGATATTGAGATAGGTAATAAAATATATTTTTTAATATTAAATCTTATTAGTTTTGACAATTTTTTGTTTATTTGTGTTTGTTAATTGTGATTTTTCAATTATTTATTGTAGAGTTTCTTGGTGTGACAAGTCAAGCAATTGATGATTAATTTCAATTGTTGGTAAGTGCTAGCAATACTTAAAAATATTTTATTTCTATAACTTCTAATTTATATTTCATTTTTATGTAAATTTGAAGGCATGAACCAAAGAAATTAATGGGATGAAATCACTGATATTTTAATGTTATTATTTACTTTTTGATAATTTGTATATATTTGTGAATGGATCTTATTAGACAATTTGTTATTTATTAATTTTTAAATTAAATGACGTTATTTTATAAGAGATAAGATTAAACATATTATTAGTTAGATTAATGTAGTGTTGTTGTAAATGTTAAAAAATTTAGTTATGATATAGAACTAAACCTTTCATAATTAAGCCCATGTTTGGTCCAGATTAAAATTCGATTTTAATTCAAGTCAAAGTCAAACAATCAATATTAACCACATCTTTTATGGGTCCCACAACTTTTCAATCACACAGTTCAAAAATTTTTATCACAATATACTAAAAATCTAATTTTAATTCTCACCAAACACCCTCTAAATTTGTACCCGACAGTTCCATTTACTAAATACTCCGAAATTTTGGTTCAGTTCGATTATCTTTAGAACCGGACCATGTCTAGGTCTATGTACATAAGTGATCTAAGATTTTAATTTGTTTTGTATCATTGCTTAGGTTTTAGATTTTGAATAATGAGCTTACCATTTTTAGTTCTTCACCAGGTCAATGCTATATCAATGGCAGGCACGTTTGTCATGTGGTTTCTTGAACACCGTTTATGGAAGTGGTTTATGAGCTTTCCCAATACTTCTGTAGTACTAATACTTCAACTAGGATAGCGTGTCCTTGTCTGATACCAATACTCATTGGATACTCTGCCATGATCTTTTTCTCTTTATCAAAATATATAATTTTTGTAACTCAAAATTATTATTAAATAACAAATAGGTATTTATATTTAAAAGATTTCGACAAGAAAAATTAATAATAAGTATAAAATTAAATTTATACTATATAAATGAAGAATTTCTAGAATTTAATCAATGTGTGGACGATGTCATGTCAGTACTTTTTTGAAATACGTGTCAGCGTATCTGACACGACAAGTGTCCGTGTCGGTGCTTCATAGCCCAATACTCTTATATACTTGATTTGTTTTGATAATGTGCCTAAGTATACAAGGATTCCTTACTATCTTGGAATTATACACCTCAGGAGAAATAAAGTATTAAAACTTTTCAAACAATATTCTACTTCAACTTTAAATTATCAAGTCTTATGCTGTTTGTGCACCCTGATCTGAC
The DNA here is from genome assembly GCA_903798385.1 of Fraxinus cuspidata. Taxonomy (NCBI): domain Eukaryota; kingdom Viridiplantae; phylum Streptophyta; class Magnoliopsida; order Lamiales; family Oleaceae; genus Fraxinus; species Fraxinus cuspidata. The sequence goes on from CAIGRP010052595.1 coordinate 24,412, forward strand.
TACAAGGCCTTACTTGAATGTCTGTAATTTTAATCAAAACTAGTTTATCTTCTAACTCCCAAGTAATGAGAGATAATTTCCATTTTGCTTGGAAATCAATTTTAAGAAATTTACTAATTTGTTTTACATTACTTCGTGGTCAACCACAAATCATGTAAAAATGATTAATGAAATGAATTAAGGTGTTTCTTTAATGGTTTCTTTCTTTCAACTCTTCCAGTGACATCTCAAAATTAATAATTTATCTAAGTACACTTACCACATTTTGATAGGCTGCCGAACCTGTTTACAGATTTTAGGAGGGAAAAAATGGCAGAACAGACAGAGCAGAAGAATGGGAACTTGTGTTGGAATTTATATTTTGTCATTTGCTTAGTTGTTGGGGGAGAAATAATTGGGGGGAAGTTTCCTGAATAATTAAGGCACATGTCCACTATAAAGAGGAGGCAGGAGGGAGTGCGTATTCATGCTGGAAAATGTTTGAGAGCTTGGGAGAGATTCAGACCTCTAGAAAGTCTTAAGATTCTATGTTTCTTCATTTATGTTATTTGCAATTTACAATTACAAATTATATGGAGAAAATTACTGCAACTGTCTCTTTCCTAATACAATTTTTTCCAAATATTTGTATCTTCTTAATCTGACTAAAATACCACCTAAAATCCTTTTGAAAACCTGCAAAAAATAGTAAAGATCTATCAAAGTGATATCAGAACACCTTTCTGGGAAAGATGGCACCTCAAAAACTAGCATAGAGACTGGCTTGATGGAAGAGAGGATGGAGGATGCGTCTGGTGTAAATTGGGTTACAACACGAATTATACTTTGTCAGTGTGGATTTGCAGAAATTGAACTGACTGGAGCAGAATATAAATTGGGTGGAGCATAATGTAATTCTGGTGCTGGAAAAATGGCCATGATGGATAATTTTGGGCAGATGCTATAGAAATTTGGGGTCCGAGGGATTGGGAGGGAAAGGATAAAGAAACTTCAACTGGGATGGATCTTTTTCCGACAACCCGCATTAGGGGGAACCCAGATGGATGGTTGTTTTGGGCAGAGAGATACTTAGCCATGAACAGGATTGTGGATGTGGATAAATTGGAAGCCATCGCCATCTCCTTTGACTGCAATGCCCCTGGTTCCAATGGACTGATGCTGATGGCCATTTCACTGCTGGGAGGATCTGAAAATCATGCTGCTGAAAGCTGATTCAATATTTTCAAGAAGGCTCTACATGTGAGAATTTTTTAGCTTTCAAGCAAGACGCACTGTCTTGTACTACCGGAGAACGGTTGAAGTGTGTGCCTCGATGGTGCAGAATGTATCAGAGCAGGTTTTGGAAGGAATAGTTTTTAATGGGCTAAAACCAGAAATCAGGGCTGAAGTTCGTTTACTAGAACCATTGTATTAGGCCAGATGATGGTACTAATGTTCCAGAGAGTTGAAGACCAAAAAGAGTCTCAAAAAGCTCAAATATTCATGGGGTCCAAATAAGGGGAAATGGCCAACCTCTAATATAAGCCCAAGCCTGCATGTTACCAATCAGTACTCAAATTACTCACCAGTGGCCAATCACTCAAAAGTCACACCCCACTGATATTCTCAAACCTACCACTGTAAACACCCCTATGACAGCTGTGAACACCAACAGTTCTCCACTGATTAAGCATGCCTTGCAGATTCTGAGCTTCAGATGAGGAAGGGTTTATGCTTCTGTTGTCGTGAAAAGTATACTTCAGCACAGCACTGCAAATAATAAACCCATGGATGGGGACTACAAGCTATGGGGTGTCTCATGGGGATAGGGCTAACAGTGAAGGGTGAAAGTATATGTAAGGTAGTGGTCTTGAAGTTGCTGAACGCGGAAGTAGTGGAGGATTTCTTGCCCCTTGAACTTGGATGCTCTGAAATGTTCATCATAATGCAGTGGCTAGCAGTACTTGGGGAACTCCCAAGTTAATTGGCAAATGCTTACCATGCAGTTTAAGAAGGGAGGAGTTAAGTGGTGCTGCTAGGCAGGGTTGGATAAGGTGCATGTGTCGCTGAAATCCATGATTATAGAGTTCAAAGAGAATGAGGGAGGGGTATTGTGGGAGTGTGGTAGCATTAAAGTGGATGTTTATGATCAACCGGTGGTGATTCCAGGTACTAGGAAAGAATTGCTGCAGGACTGGGCTGTAGTCGAAGTGACCGACAAGCTGTGACCACAATGCAGACCTTTATGCCATCTAAATAAACCCCCTTCAATCAATCCAAAACCACCTGATTTGCAACATTTACCCATTCTTGCCTAGAGGACAAGGTGAATTTTGGTTGGACGGGGTATTGTTAGCCTGTGGAACCGATTTACAGATGTTAGGATGGAATTGGGAAGTTGAATTTAATTTATATTCCATCTTTTGGTTAGTTGTTAGGGGGGGATTTTTCCTGAACTAGCAAGTTTTTGTATTCATTCTGGAGAAAGTGTAAATACTCGGGAGAGATTCAGACCTCTTGAAAGTCTGAACATTATGTATTTCTTCATTTTATGTACTTTGCAATTTAGAATTACAAAAATATAGAGAAAATTAATGCAATCTGTTCTTTCCATTACAATTGTTGCAAAATATTTGTACCTTCAGTTCTTCTGGCTCAAATCCTTTTGAAAACCTGCAAAAACCAGTAGAGTTCTATCACAATTTTCGTTATGAAAACACTTCCTTCACCTTGGTTTGAAGGTTTCTACTATCATTTACTTGAGAACCCATTAAATTTAAATATCCAATGCAATTTTTGTTTCATTGGCAATAGTGACAAATAGTACAATCTGTAACTTATCTTGTTAGGCAGTGTGTTGTGAACTTGTGATGTTTCTGTGTTCGTATCTGTACTTCTAGGAGATGTTCCTTCTTTGCTGAAGCATTCTTCAGACTATACCATGATTCCGTCGGGATTTTGGTACTCTTTCATACTTGTCACTTGAAATCATGAAGAATTAAATAATGTGCGACTTCCTACCAATATTAGAAAAGGCCAGATGTATAAATTAGAATTCTAAGCTAAAAAGGAGGAAAAAGTGAAGTAACTTGTAGGAGGCTGAGAAACTGAAATATTCGATTTAATTGATATCTATAGCTGTTACCCTGTGATCAGGATCTCAGTGTGATTATTTTCCAGTCCAGACTTTTGTTAACCAATCTTGAGGTGTTCTCAAGTTGATTCTTATGATCTTATCGGGCTTTCAATGATAATGATGCAACTCTGGAAAGTATAGTTTTTTTTTTTTTTTCCAACTGAAAGAATTTGTAACATAATTCAGTTGAACTCTTACTTGAAAGGAATGAATTTTCAAGATCTTTATGTAGAGACGGATCCAAGATCGGACTACAAGCCATGCTGACATACAAAAAAAAAAATTTACATAAAAAAATACAATAAAAAATTAAATGTGCCGATGACTGGAATTGGCTAGTCCAGTTCCCCCTACATACATCCCCGTCTTTATGGTCGAATTGCCTTTTCCATATTTCATTGTCTGTATTTTGTTGCACTCCTAGTCTCAATCTCGATCATAATGAAGAAAATTATTATCTATAATTTAAGTGTCAAATTTTGGGAATTTTCTAACCAAAAACATAATTTTGGCCCTTCTCAATTTTTGGTGTATATTTTCATACGAATTTTCACCTTTTTTAGCCATCATTTCTTTCATATTGGGCAAGACATGTAAGGCGGAGTTATTAGGGAGTTGAGGAAAGTTATAGGTTTGAATTCCAACTTCAAACTATTCCCTCCAATCTATTCCTAAGGGTCAAATTATTTCAGATAGATGATCCACGATTCGTTTTGTAATATCTCTCATTTGCACATGATGGACTTAATTTTAGCCATACGTCACAAACAATAACATATGTTAGATCTTTTTTAAGATCCATATGACAAATTGTTAATTTTTTTTTTTTTTTTGATTTGATACTAGAGATTAGAAAATGAGATAGTAAAAATCCCGTAAAAGAAAAAAATTCAATGAAATTACTTATAATTTTTAGTTAAATTTTAATCTCAACTTCAAATTCACAATTAGTACCCACTTATTATGCACAAACCACTACTCTTTCCACTATAAGGAGATTATAATGAAGCTCAAACGCATGTATCTATTAAGAATATTTTTGCATGCTCAACTATTTATAATGACATATTTTTAAATTTCCAGTAAATGGTGTTTTCTGCAACTATTACGCGCAATATATAGAATATAAAAATGTAAATTTGTAAAATATATGCTATATAAAATGTAATAACACCTTATGTTGATGGTAAAAAATAACGTGTAACTATTTGATCAATTTATATTAGGTAGAATAACAATGTTATATTTATAGAACTCGAGCAAAATAAAGGTGTGATATTGCTATAATTTGTAAATAGTAGTACATCGTTTTATCCCTTTCATTTGTCCTTCAGCCCTGTTACCTATACACAGGTTGTTGAACTCAAGTTCGTTATCCTAGTCATATCAATCTACGGTGTTATGATCTAGGAATGCATGTCATCGTTCATTTTGATGAAACTTGATTGGTTTGAGAGTTAAATTACAGTAAGATCATCATGATACATAGGCCTTGTCCTTGAAATCATGACTTTCCATGATTGGTAGGTTTGAACGATGCTGTCGTTAAAGATGAGTACTTCATATGTCATGTTATAAATGATATTTTCATATAAAGTCGTCCATAATTCAGCTCCAATCTCTATTGACGATGCCTTGGATCGACGTTTCAAGTTGACACGTCCAAATTCCTAGACAAAAAGCCTCATTTGACAAAGTTAAGATGGACCTAAACTGACTTGACATGAATTTCAGATTGACAACGCTGCTTTATATAAAAAGTGTTTTTAACTAAGATAATGGTATATTTTTTTGTCTATTTTTTTTTATGTATTAGATTCTAAAACTCAGCCCTTGTTTGGGCTCTATTTTAATGTGTTTTTGAGAAAAATGTAGTTTATATAGTATTTTTTTTGTTTAGGAATGCACTGTTAAAAAGAAAGAAAACTTTTGAATTTACATATAATATTATTTTATTGAAAAATGTATAATTTAAAAGAGGAGTGAGAAAAATAATTCAGCTTATTTGAGTCCCATCTTGAGAGAAAAAATGCATTTTCTAATAAATGTGTGATTGAAAATAAACTTAACTTACAAAGCTTTTTTAACCCAATAAACTAAACTTACAAAGCTTTCTTTACCTACTCAATTCTCTTGCACAAAATTGAATGGCCAGAAACATGCACCCTCCCCCCCCCCCCCCCCCATCTCTCTCTCTCTCTCTCACAAACTTTATGGCTGCCGAATCGATTGTATATAAATCCGTTCATGAGTTCCTTGTGTTTCCTAAATGAATTTGGATTTCTTGAACGAAGACTTTATAAATAAGGTCTATCTCTTTGTATTTTTCACATCATCCCACATGGCAGCCATAGTTAGTCAATTTTTCGTGTGCATTTTCCTCCTTTTCCTAACCCCTCGCGCTCTTTGTCGCACTCTTACAGCGAAGGACTCAATCGTAATAACGGCACCTTTTGGGTTTTCCAATAATTTACAAAGTTCTAGAAAGGGTGATAGCATTGAAGGACTCCATCAAGTTAAGAAATACCTTTACCAATTTGGTTATCTCAATACTCTTGATGCTAACAAGAAAGATTTATTCGACAAGACATTAGAATCTGCGATTAAAACTTACCAACTCAATCACGACCTCGACATTACTGGATTTTTAGATTCTCATACAGTATCAAAAATGATGACGCCTCGATGCGGCGTACCTGACATAATCAATCGAACCAATACAATGTACCGTGGCACCAACCCCTTGAATACTTCACAATTCACTTTCTTTCCAAGTCGTGGAAAATGGCCTGAAACCCTACTTACCTATAGATTTCTAAGTGGGTTTCCTCAAAACTTCATGGAGCCCATACGATATGCCTTTGAAATATGGTCTAACAAGACAAACTTCTTCTTTTTCGAACTTCGAGATGATCTTGATGAAGAATATTCAGATTTACAAATTGCTTTTGTTTATGGTGAACATGGCGATGGATATCCGTTTGACGGACCCGGTGGGGTCCTTTCGCATGCGTTTCAGCCGACCAATGGCCGAATGCATTTTGATGCATCCGAGGATTGGATAGTTGGTTCTCTTCCTCGTACAATTGATATAGTTAGTGTTGCGTTGCATGAAATTGGGCATCTTCTTGGACTTGGGCATACAAATATTCCGGATGCAATTATGTACCCTAATATCCGTTATGGTATGGTCAAGAGAACTTTACATCAAGATGATATCGATGGAATTAGAACTTTATATGGATCTTGATAGCAAGATCAACATATGGTACCAAATCGATTCGTTTTGCTTTTGTTTGGTTGACTCAAGGTTAGGTCACAAGTCTCCTCCTAAATTTATATTTGATACTCCACTTTGAATTTAAACAATAATAGAATTTAGGGTTTGAAGAATAACATTATATGTTAGTTCAATTCGACTTAGCTACAATGTTCCATGCTTAACATTACAACATTATTCTTATGTAAATTCAAACAAAAAAAGTATTATATTGATTATTGTTTTGTGTTTAACATTACGACATTAGTTCTTATGCAGATTCGGGAAAAATTATATTAATTATTTGTACGAAAAAATAACTACGATGAATTCGAGGGCAATTTTTTATAGTACAAGGTTATATGTCTATTTTAATTCCTATTTATTTAACAACCTTAATAAATGTCAAATGGGAGTTTGTAGTATGTCATAATTAGAGAGCTCACATCTGATAGGCTGTGCTCTTACTTTGGCATATAGAGAGGACTATTTTAAGGCCTATGATTTGTTTAGGAAAAGTTGCGTTAGGTGTAAATTTGGTATAATGAGACAACCTTAGGATTTAGAGGTGTTCAACGGTTAGATAGGATGTTAAATCTCTTTGGTGTGTGTAGTTTGCGTTTCTATTTTCTATTTTTAGTTTTAAATTCATTTTCTGTTTTTTTGTTTTGAAGGATTATTTTCAAATTGGAGAAAATGCGTTTGGTTTGTGATTCTGAAAAAACTGTTCCTCAAAATAAAAAACTAGAAAACGCGTTTGGCTTTAAAATTTTAGAAATAGTTTTATGACATTTTTTCCGATTAATTTGATTATTTAGTTTTATGGATATTTGTATTTGGGTAGGTTTTGTATGATTTTATTAATTATTTTAATTTGAGAAATTTTTAAGTTCATTTTCCTTATTTTGAGTTTTTTTAGTGTTTGAAAACACTCAAAACGTCAAAAAGTCATCTTGAGTTTTATGTTGTAAAATTTTTCATGCTTTCAAAAATGCATTTTTGAAAATAACGTGCCAAACACGTTTTGAATGTTTTAGAAAATTGAAAATGATCTCAAAACGGCGAACCAAATGCACTCTTAATTTTTCAAGTCGCTATGCTACAGGTTGGATTTCTTAGCCTTTATTTGTCGCGCTAAACAATTTCAGGTCAAGTTGGCTTATATAGATAATTTTATCGAGCTCTCCTTCCCAATCTCAAATATTCTCCTAAGATGTTTTATGGCATCTTTGTCCTCAAATTTCTCTCGGCTTTATCTAAGACCTTTGTTCACGAGCGTCTTGGCACAAGTTACTAATGCACCACTACGGCATAACGAACTAGGAGCATACCAATGACATTGAGACAAAAATCTCGCTCTTAAATAAAATATAAGAGCGAGATTTAATTGACAAGATTAAATTCTTCAGTCTTTTCGTCATACCAATGTGCCGAGCCAAGCAATCCTCATACGTTAAAAGCATGGTCTGGCTTGTGATAGACTGTATGGCGCTTGGAAGTCAGCCGTAGAGGCTGAGGTCCGCAGCCAGCACAGGTCCGTATTAAATAAGAAAATAAAAGACGATAAACATTTATAAAAAGTCCATAAACCTAGCCTAGCACGAATCACACAGAGCTCGGGTAATTTTAGGTTGCCGACCCAACATGGCTCAATTTACACCTCTATTCTATGGGTTAAAGTAGAAAGAAAGTTATGCTGTGAACAGTAATAGGTTCTATCCAGCTGACATAAAAACAAATGGATGGGATCAAAGAAATCCAAACAGGAAGGAATTCATTAAAGCAGCACCACAAATTCAGATTGTGAGGAAGCTAAAATATCCTCATTTGTCTATTCATGGCCCACTAATTTCCTCACTATACATTCAAAAAAATCTTCAGTACAGCAAAAGAAAAAGAAGAAAACGCAGAATCAATAGCTTCGTTAGTACTTGTATTAAAAATTATTTCTTTGAAGATCATGGCTGCTCTTTCTTCCTCGTCTTTATATCATAAATTCCATTCCTCTACTCTTGCTTATTATTCGAATTCGAATTATGAGTCGAGTTCTTGTTTTACTGCAAAAGCCGTTGGATATTCCAGCAGAAGAAACGGCCCTAGCATTATTGGAGGCCTGAGAATTCAAAATGCAGCAACGAAACCTGCAAAGTCACCAGGTATTTGTTGTTACTATCTTCTTTTTAAAATTTACATCAATGTTACTCGATAAATAGTATCCGGCCATGTTCTTAGTGTTTCTCTCCTTTTCGAGGAATCAGCTGAAGAAGAATGGAAGATCAAACGGCAGCTTTTACTCGAGAAAAGGGTAACTAGTCCTCTCTCTCTCTCTCTCATATGAAATCATATACCTTAGGATTCCATTGAAAACGATAAAACTATAAAACAAATAATTTTTTTTTCGAAAGAATAACGAAAGTCAGATACAGGAGGTTAGAAATGAAGATGTGGGTACCGTCTTCTGCCTACTTAAACATCATTTGGGATAATTAACAAGACGATCTTCTGCAGGTAAGGAGCGTGGACGCTAAGGAAGCATTGCGGCTTCAGAAAGAAAATAACTTTGTGATTCTTGACGTACAGCCAGAAGCAGAGTTCAAAGAGGTTACTGAAATGATAACAAATAACTGAAGCATGCCCTTAACACTACTGCATTTGAAATGGTTAACTCTTAAATTGGCATTGTCTCATTTCGTGATTGTTTGATGGTGTAGGCACATCCTCCGGGTGCTATTAACGTGCAAATATACAGACTTATAAAAGAGTGGACAGCGTGGGATATAGCTAGACGAGCTGCATTCGCATTTTTTGGCATCTTTTCTGGAACAGAGGAGAATCCTGAGTTTATCCAAAGTGGGATTTATATATATAATTGTTTATGGTCCAGCCTCTACTTAAAATCTTTTTGTAATCATAGAGTTCTTTGGCTTGTGCAAGCAGGTGTTGAGTCAAAAATAGATAAGAGTGCAAAGATAATTGTTGCCTGCTCGGCCGGTGGAACGATGAAGCCATCACAAAATTTCCCAGAAGGCCAACAGTCAAGGTTCTTCTCTGCTTCTGTTTCTGTTTTTGCGTGCTATTTATGATTTATGGCCATAAGAATTTCTTTGGGAAAAAAAATAACATTTCTTATTTATTATAGCAATCATTCATTCTTGGTAGATGTAATATAAATTTAAATAGATACATCCGTGCAGGTCACTCATAGCTTTTAACAATGTCGTTCAGAAATAAGAAATGCTTCATCACTTTTAACACTGTGCAGGTCACTCATAGCAGCTTACTTGCTAGTTCTCAATGGTTATACTAATGTCTATCACTTAGAAGGAGGGCTTTACAACTGGTTTAAAGAAGACCTTCCATCAGAATCTGAAGAATGAAGTCTACCAGAAAACCAGAAAACACAGTGATTCGTCGTAATGGACGACGCGGCTCTTCTTGAATGAAGATGATGAGTTTTGAGAATCATTAAGAGCCTATAACTTTCCACACTCCAAAGGCTTTTCTTATGCATAGAATGAAAGAATGTATAAACAATAATATCAGCCATCCAATATTGTATCAGCAGTAAACATGAGACAGAGTGATTGCTTGAAATCCAGAATTATAATGGACTAGGATTCATCAAATAGTAAATTCTTTTTTGACTTATATTTAATAGAAAGCTGTTGTGCCCCCTTGCTAAACAATTTAGGCTTTTGACAAGGTTGTTTACCATTGAAGCAAAGAAGTAAAAGATCATGAATTCAAATCTTGCTTCCCATTTATGAAAATTTTGCAGGTGCCTGAGGACTAAATGAAATAATGACATAAAGTACATCTTGCAATAGTGACATGACTCTTTCTGGACACCTTTGAACATTACTAATGAAGAAAAGACTAGTCCAATGCTGCATTCAAAATATACCATCAAAGCACATCAGAAGCCCACAGTAGTTCATCAAAGAGAAGGAAGATGCAAAAATTTCATCTTAACAAAAACTAGGAAAGAAAAAGGTAAGAACACCATCATGTCCTTCAACAAAACCTAAAATCCTACTGGGATTTGAATTCTCAACAAGTAGCCAGTATACAAGTATAAGCATTAAGCAGATGGTGCAGTTAACCTATAAAACGAATTGTGTTGAAGCAATCATTTATGTCTCATAATCTCGTTCCCTCTAACAGAAATGCAACAAGACATGTTGAAACTTTCTTTGAGTTCCTGAAACGTTTCATACAGTTTCTGAAGATATTCGGTTTCCCAAATGGATCTTAAGCTTTCCAGAAGTTTCTGTGCAACCCAGCAGTATCACTTCTTGAGGTACTAAATCGTCAATGTTCTATAGTTAAATCAGGACGTATCTAGAAGCCAGTTGCCAGTAAAGAGATTGAATGAATTTCCAATAATGTTTGACAGGAATGATTTACAAGTATATATACTGGCAAGGGAGATCAATCCCACTAATCTTGCAATGTCAATCCCACTAATTTTGTCTATACAATGGCAACTAGAATCAGCTAAATAAGGAGACAGTTATAATAGAATTACAATTGAAGAAAGAATAAAACTCTCTAATAATACTCTGCTAACTTTGTGCTCTATCATGCCCCCGCAAGCGTAAGGGTCCGGGAAGGACACTAAGCTTGGACCAATGAATTAGGAACTGCTTCCGAGCTAGAGGTTTAGTGAGAGAGTCAGCAAGTTGGTCCGTAGTATGAACATGTGAAATGTGAAGCAACTTGCGAGAGACTTGATCACGCACAAAATGAAAGTCAATGGCAATGTGTTTCATACGTGAGTGAAAAACAGGATTGGAGCATAAGTAGGTGGCTCCAACATAGTCACAGTAGATTGTTGGAGGAGCTGGAATGGATACAGCAAGTTCACGCAGCAAGTTAGTGAGCCAATTCACCTCAGCAGTAGCAGCAGCAATGGCACTATATTCGGCCTCAGTTGAGGAGCGGGCTATAGTAGATTGTTTTTTAGAGCTCCAACTAACAGGATTGAAGCCAAGAAATACAACATAGGCGGATGTAGAGTGACGTATACCAGCATCACCAGCCCAGTCGGCATCAGCAAAGGCATGAAGTGCAAGAGGGGATTAAGATGAAATGAAGACACCATAATGGGAGGTTCCATTGAGAAACAGAAGAACTCGTTTAACAGCAAGCTAATGATTAGAAGTTGGTTTATGCATGAACTGAGCCAACTTGTTAACAGCATGGCTAACATCAGGCCGTGTAAGAGAAAGATACTGAAGTGAGCTAAGAACTTGACGATACTTAGTTGGATCATGTCTAGAGGAACCATCATCAAGTTTAAGCATTTCCGAATTGGACAGTGGGGTAGTAACGTCCTTTGCCCCTAGCATATTAGTTTGATGAAGAATCTCTAGAATATACTTTCGTTGACATAGGAACAAACCATTGGAAGTCCGAGTTGTTTCGACACCCAAGAAGTAGCTTAGCTTGCCAAGATATTTGAGAGAAAACCTGTTGGAGAGCTGACTGGTGAATTCATGAAGAGTTGGAGGGTGATTGCTGGTAAGTATAATGTCATCCATATACATAAGCAAGTACATGATACGAGTTCCCCAAGTGTAGATAACGAGAGAGATATCAATCTTAGAGTTAATGAATCCATAGGCAAGGAGAAAAGAACAAAGTTCATTGTACCATGCCCGAGGAGCTTGACGAAGACCATAGATTGTTTTATGTAATTTACAAACATGAGAATGATATTGAGGATCAACAAATCCTTGAGGTTGCTGCATGAAAACACATTCAGATAGAGTGCCTTGTAGGAAGGCATTATTAACATCCAATTGATTCAAAACCCAACCACGAGTAACGGCAATAGTGAGAACAAGACGAATGGTGGCTGGTTTTACAACTGGGCTAAAAGTTTCTGTAAAGTCAATTCCCAGTCGTTGATGAAACCCTTTTGCCACAAGACTTGCCTTACAGCGAGCAACAGATCCATCCGGGTTCCTCTTGATCTATAGACCTATTTACACTCGACAATGTTTTATATAGAGAAGAGTGGAACAAGGGACCAAGTTTTGTTTTTTAGAAGAGCAAAGAAATTCATCTTTCATGGCATCACGCCAATGAGAGTGCTTGTTGGCTTAGGTAAATGATGAAGGTTTTGTTTGGGAAAGGGAGGAGAGATAGTGGTATTTAGGGAAAATTTGTTTTGGTTTGTAGATATTATTTTTAGAACGAGTGACCATGCGAGATGGTATATCTGGTTGATATGAAGGGGAATGAATAGCTTCAGTTTGCTAGACAGTTTGGTTGATGTCGTGGCATGGGGATGATGATTCTACAGGGTTAGGATCTACACATGTGGTAGAGGGAGAAGATGAACTACTTACCTGTGTTGGAGAGTGTTGAGAAGCAGCCTTAGGATAGAGGGAAGTGGTAACAACTTGTTCAGCAGGCAATGGATGGGTAGATGGAGTTTTGGGAGCAAGTGTGGTACGGAGGGCGTTAGGACGATAGAGTTAAGATCATCTTCGACTGGAGCTGTGATGTGGTCTAAGTTCTTGTCTGTAAAAATTGATAGATACCTTGAAAAATATTTTTGAAGAGATGCTTAGATCAGGATATGAGTTAGTTTTGTAGGGAAATAGTTTCTCAAAAAATACAACGTGTCTAGATACAAAGAGACGATTTGAGTGGATCAAAGCACAAAAATGAGTGATGAGAAAGGGAAAAGCCGAGGTACACACATGGTTGTGAGCGAGGTTCGAGTTTATGGGTGTTATATGGGGGAAGCCAAGGATAACAAAGACATCCAAAGACTCTTAGGGAAGTATATTTGGGTGTATGGCCAAATAATTCCTGATAAGGTGTATCATGGTTTAGAACTGGTGTAGGCATTCTATTAATGATGTATATTGCATTTTGAAAAGCATGAAACCAAAAACGAAGAGGGATAATAGCATTGTGGAGAAGCGTGAGGCCTGTTTCCACAATGTCGATGTTTACGTTCAGTAGAGCCAACATGTTCAGGTGTGTAGGGAGGAGAGGTAAGATGTTTAATTCCATGTTGGGTTAAAAGATGAGAAAGTGCCTGATACTCTCCACCACCATCTGTGTTACAGTTTTAATTTTTGTGTGAAAGTAGTTTTCAATGAGTTTGTTAAAATTTTCAAAAACCTTAAGCACCTCAGATTTCAACTTTAGAGGATATAACCAGGTGTAGTTTGTGAAGTAATCTATAAAAATGACATAATATCGAAAATTTCCAAACGAGGTCACAGGGGCAGTACCCCAAACATGTGAATAAATAACTTGAAATGGTTTATTATAAATAATAGAAGAATTTCAAAATGATAGTTTATGACTTTTGTTACAAAGACAAGAATCACAAACTTTATTTGTAGGAGAATCTGTTGAAGGAATTTTATTGTCAGCTAGGATTTTCCTGTGAATTGGGGGAGAAGAATGACCAAGACATTGGTGCCATAGTTGAGAAGAGAGAGCTGAGGCAAAGAGAGTAAGGTAGGACGGCTTCATAGTTAAGATTGAGGATGGCCACTCATTCAAGTTGTGTCTACTCCGTCCTTTCGCTAAGGATGCCCCTATATTCAAGTCCTTCACAAGAAAATAGTTAGGAAAGAACTCAATTGAAGTATTATTTTGTTTGCAGAATTGGGAGACAGATATTAGGTTTCTTTTTATTAAAGGGATGTACAAAACATCATCTAATATAAATGAGGCATTAGGGAAATCAATTGAAGAAGAACCAACATGACAGATAGAGATGCCATTACCACTTCCTACTACAACATCCTCATTTCCAACGTAATCGGAGTGCATAGAGAGATTCTGGAGATCGATGTAATGTGATGTGTGGCTCCCGAGTCCAAAACCCAATTGTTTTTGGAAAAACTTGGTTATCCTTCAGCAAGATTTGCTTGAGTCCGAGAAAAATGAGAAGAAGGCTGTCCACAAGAGCGACAGGTCCTTGCACTATGTCCTGGTTTATCACACAATTGACAGATAATGCAAGGTTGGCCTTAGTTCCTCTGAAAAAGATTTGGATTCTATGAAGGTGAGTATGACTGGAGATAAGAGGAATTCATACCTCGTCCATAAGGTCGCTGCCGATTGGTTTGCATATGATTAGGTTGATAATTCTGTCCATACAGATTGCTATCTGAACCATGAGTATTGTTTTTGTAGCTACCATGATAGCTTCTTTAACCACTACGATGTCCTTCTCGACCACCACGATATTTTTGTGTTAGCTGTGTAGTGACGTGAACATCTTCTTCCTTTGCCTCTCCATGGTTGTGAATTAATTCCTCATCAAGAAATTTATCATAGAGATCTTCAAAGGTGATAGGTGTGTCATGAACACGGACCGCTGCCGTTAATTCTTTAAATTCATCACCCAATCCATTCAAAGTATAGGACAAGATTTGAGCATCATTAAGAGGGTGTCCAATGGCTGTGAGATCATCAATAAGGCTTTTCACCCTGCTCATATATATAGCTACTATCTTTCCTTCCTTCTTGCTTGACATAAGAGATGACATAATGGAGAGCATTGTAGCGTTTGAACGAATGGCAAAACGAGTTTCCAGTTTGTTCCAGGCATCTGCAGAGGTGGTACAGTTGTTTATCGTCGAGCTGATCGTGCTGTGAACAGTGGCCTGCATTCCAAGTAGCACCAATCGATCCTGACAAGTCCAGAAAGAATATCAGAATCAGTTTTGTGTGGGCAAGGATAAGCTCTATCAGCAAACCCAAGGAGTCCATAGCCAAAGAGAAGATTGGTCATCTGGGACTTCCATGATGAATAATTTCCACCTTTTTTTGCAAACATGAAGGGAATCTGAGATGAGGCATTAAGAGATATTAGGTTTCCATTGCCAAGAAACATATTACCATAAGCCATAGCATTTATAGGTGTTGAGACGATCACCGGTTCAGACACTGTTGCTGAGGCTGTTGCTTTTGTGACATGAGTTTGGGATTCTTCCATTGCTATGATAAAAAGGAGGGAACACAGCTAGGGTAGGCAAGAGGATCTAGCTCTATTCACGATAGATGGAGCTTTGATACCATAAATAGATTGAATGAATTTCCAATAATGTTCGACAGGAATGATTTACAAGTATATATACTGGCAAGGGAGATCAATCACACTAATCTAGCAATGTTAATCCCACTAATTTTGTCTATACAGTGGAAACTAGAATCAGCTAAATAAGGAGACAATTATAATAGAATTACAATTAAAGAAAGAATAATACTCTCTAATAATACTCTGCTAACTTTGTGTTATATCAGCCAGTACATGGTGATCTCCTGCTGCTTGAAATATCGACGGTCCTCTTCATCAACGAGAACAATGTTTAAATAGAATTTCACGCTAAATTTGTTACTGATGTTTTTGATATGTTTGTGTCAGCTCATATGGGCTCAGAAACAGTCTGATTGGCATTGATTCACCAGTAAACTTATTGTATTTTTTATATCACAAATGTACGATATCGTAACAAGCAGTATAGTGGACCTTTAAGTTCGGATATCGTTTCCACGAAGACTATACTTTAGAATTTAATCTTATTTTTCTAACTACTATTTGACGAAAGCAAGTAAATATTTAAGATGATTGTGATGAATATTAGGGCATAACAATTTCATCTATTGATCACTTTTATTCTTAATTCAAGATTCATAATATAATGTAATGTTCGATCAAATTCTTCTATTGTATTCAATTTACCTATCTCGAGTTTTCATTGAACATATTTAACTAATTCAATTACATATCTCTATGTGAATCA
Source organism: Fraxinus cuspidata (assembly GCA_903798385.1). Lineage (NCBI taxonomy): Eukaryota > Viridiplantae > Streptophyta > Magnoliopsida > Lamiales > Oleaceae > Fraxinus > Fraxinus cuspidata. Next base: position 40,571 of record CAIGRP010052595.1, read on the forward strand.
ACTTTAGTTAAATGAAACTCTAGTTCTAAAAATTCATATTATGACTGCAATAATTAGTATATGTATCTCTACACGTTATACTAATTTATCGAATTTTATTATACGGTCTAAACCTCAAACTCGCCACTTGATTCTTAAGAGACTCACATAATCATCAAATTATTGATCAGGTAATTTAATGCATTAAACTCATAATAAAACCAACAAATAATTAAATGAATTACAGAAATCTTGAATAAAAAAAATAAAGGATCACAAGTCGATTACATTGTTTTCCCTAATATAAGAATTAGTTATTCATATTGTAAAAATAAAAATACGCAAAAGTGAAAAGATATCACTAAAATTGACGAAATGTGAAAATTTCTAGTATTTGCAATTTCCTTTATTTTCTTTTCTTTTTCCCTTTCTCTTTCTGCTCTTTTCTTTCTTCTTTCTTGCATGAATCTGTCTGCCTGTGTCTTCATCTCTTTTTTTTTTCTTTTTTGTTTCTGTGCGTGAATCCCTCCTCTACGCCGTGTGTCCTCTATTATATATATAAGATTATATATATAATATTTGACTCGAATATATTTAATGTAATATTTCTCTCTAATGTTTCATCTTTGAATTTTGTCATTTTTCACCACTTTTACATTCTTTTCTCTAATTTTTCATTATACATAAAGTTTTACCTACAAAATACAAAATAACATAAATTAGGTAGGATTTAATCCAAAAGACAATAAATATCATAATTTAGGACTACGAATAAGTGTATAAACTACACTTATCATATGCCAACGATCATTACATAAAATGTCATTATTCATCAAATTAGCACACATATACTAAGAAATTGATTGTAGGGAATACAATTTATGCCAACTTTTTTCACTACTCAGTGAGTGAACAAACAAATCCCAAACCAAGCTACCATCTCAAGGGGGAAAGGGAAGAAGAAGCAAATTGCTTATACAAAAAGAGGCAAATAAAAATTCATATATGTACACAATGTACCTACATGAAGTTTACATATGTATATTGTCAAATGGAGAGATCTTAAACCTCTGACTGGAGCATCATCCATCAGCTCAAACTTTACAAGTTTCTCTGTCTCGACATGGGTGTTTGCCCCTGAACCAATTGATTGATGTCATCTGATTACAAGATCCATTTTCTTCAACTTGATTCTTACGAGTAGAAATATATTTTGCCAACAATAACATCTTTGAGATGATACCTGGATATTATAATTCAATCAGCAGGGCCTATAACAAAATACCGTATATAGAAAAGTAATTAGCTTCACAAATACCAAAAGGATTATTTGATTGAAAATAGGGCACTCACAGATAAGCAGAGGAAAATTTAGTGGATTGATCAGGAAAAAACAGTAGTTCCTCTTGTGCGAATATGACAATTGAACCACTAAAGACCTATCCATCTATTTATAGTGGGAAAGAAGCTTACTCTTTAAACTCAAAATATTAATTTTCAGCACGTTGTAAGTATAGGAATTATTGTGTATAGATTCTTATAAATATAATGGGTTGGGAATATATTCAATCATGTACAGCGGAAAGTAAAATAATTTAAATTCCCATCAAGGATCTTCTCTGTGATTAGATAGAAATTGTGGCAAAAATTATACATTTTGTAAATTCTGCAAACTCATTTGCAGATCTTGAAACACGAACTATCACGATCTACAATTTACAGTTGTCCAATTATCCAACATCCATCAAAAATCCACAGAGGGACCAAAAATAAGAGAATTAGGGTTTCTCTTTTCTTGTGCTAGCAAGATAATGAATTATGTTCTATTCAATTTTTTTGAAACCCTAATAACTTATTAATATAAGTCCAAGCGGATTTAGTTCATATCTTAAAATTAACTTAGTCCAATATTTAAGCCCTGTTTGACACCCATTTTGTTTGAGAATTAATTTTTGGAATAGTGATTGATGGAAGATTGTGTGGTTAAAAAAATAAGAAGAATTTTTGGGTTTATGTGTAATATTATTTTATTGATAGAATGTGTGATTGAAATGAAGAAAGAGAAGAAAATGAGAAATAGAATGAGAAAAAAAATAGGTGTCAAACAGGGGCTTAATTAGTCCAATTAATTAAATTTGGTCCATAAATTACTTAATTCAATTAATTAAATGTCAAACACTTGTTGATTAATTAATTGGAGAATCTCATTTTTCTAGATCTCCTTTTGTGTGAGACTCATTAGGCTCAATCACGATGTCTAACAACGTGAATTATTATTTTGATCTTATCAAAATCGATAAATTAAAATACCTTTTTTTAATTTATCATTAATTTCGTCATCCCAAATTGACATCAGCAATATGTCAAGACAATATTTGTGACGGAAAATGCCAATGGTATGATAAAATCAAACTTATTCTTTTACCATGAAACTATAAGCCTTTCGTCAGTATAATCCGATCAATAATAGATATGAATACGTGTCAATCTCAATTATCGATCATATCTTTCATCTAATTATTAAGTCAATATAAGTCAAAAAATCTTTTTCGACTTCTGAGTTTACATTGGCCAAAGATTTTATTATCAACTTAACTAAATGAAGTGGATCATAATCTCTTAACAAAATCAGATCACAAAACCAACCCTATTTACATAATACACAACATACCAATACACTACATTTCACACGGCAAAGCATTTACACAAAATCAGGTCATAATATAGCAAAATTAGGTAACAAAATATTAAAATAAGTCGCATTTTATTAAAAAAAAATTAGGTAAAAAATTACCTAGATTAGGTCACAAAATTCCATTTACATAACACTTGTTTGAGCTCTGTTATTTGAAAAAAAAAATTGATTTTGGACTAGTGTTTTTTGAAGAATTTTTGAGTTTATGAGGAATATTATTTTACTTAGAGAATATGTGGTTGATAAAAAGAGAGAAAAATAAATTTAAATTTAAATGGGGGTCAAACATGGGCATAATGTACAACATACACTACATTTCACATTGTTGAGCATTTACACAAATAAACATTAACTAGGGGGATTACACATTGGGTTTCTTTTAATCACACGTAAACAAGAATCAAGTCACAAATAGAACATATGTACATTACAAACTACTAATTCAAATCATACACAACATATCCATACACTATATAATTGAACAAAAAAATGAACGATAAATTAGGGATTCGGCTTGTTTGAGGGTTTTTCGTAGAACACGGACTTCTTCATTCTTTTGAGTGAAGATTCTTAAACTTTTTCTTTTTCCTCCCTTTCTCTTTAGCTCTTCGATTTTTACCTATACTTCAAATTATCACTGTTATGAGCCCTCCACCTCATCCATCCATTCAGTTAGCCACGTGGCAGTACAATTCGATTTTCGTGCAGCCACGTGGCGAACGAACTGAATTAAGGTGGCCTCTACCTTGTTCACTTAGTTCGTCTGACACGTGTACACAAACTGATTCTGTGCTGTCACATGACGGACAAACCAAAAGTTTATGGATGAACCGAATCTAATAGCCCGAACTGAAATGCTGTTGCTCTCTTTGTAGAAGATCCGAACTCATCGCCACACATCGGATGCAAAGGCCCGCACTCCGCATTCCCCACACCCTATATTCACTTTCCCACGCTTGCCCAGATCTTCTATGAGATCTCCCCAAAAATAAATCCTTAGCCTGATTGATAGGATGTGTGGCAGACTCCAAATGGTCGACTCACACTGCTATGTCAAAAAATATTTAATACCCGCCAGCCCATGGATGGACGGATTGATGCCTATGAAGAGATGATCTTCCCGAGATCCAAAATCACGTGTCCCTACATCCAACAGTTCTCCTTTCCCTTTCTCTTAGTATAAGTACTCTCTCATTAAAGTAAGAGGGGGACTCTTTATGATTCCTGGCCTTAGAAAAATTCTTAACTCTAAATAACACACATATATACACACCCTTAGCCACGTTCTGATGACCACTTTACCTCGGACAATTTTTCGGTTACAAAATAACTAAATTGACCGTCGGAGTGCTCGCGACCGCTTCCACCTCCATCGAAAAACGTCACGAGTGACTAACGGTGTATTATCGTGCGTAGGAAGGAGCTTACGTGGAGTATTATTATATTGGCCACGTGTCATGACAATTTTTTGGGGTCAACAGATTAGCGTCATCTGTGGGAACGTTACTATAACCACGAATATCCCCACGAAGGAAAAATTTTATCGAAATATTTGGCTAATTCCCCCCCTCCCCCTCCCGTCCCGAAAAAAGTATTTGTTCTTTAGAAAAGAACAAGTGGAAACCATAACCTAAGTTTCCATTATTTGAGAGAAGAGAATTTGCAAATTCCAAACCAATGAGTTCCAATAATGAAGAAGTGAACACAAGGAGAGTAAGGGAGATCTCTGAAGAAGAAATCATTTAGAATAATGTCATACACCAGAGGCCCCATCATCGATATCATAAGGACGGAAGAACTACTGCGGGACTGACTGCTAAAGTGGCTCGGATGGCTACTAACATAAGAGTTATTGCAGCCCAAAATGTAGCCATCCAAGGACTCCTCACGGAGGTACAGAATCAATGAGGTTTCCAAGCCTACGAAAATCCTCCACAATCAGATCTCGACCAACAAGATGAAGCGAAGCCGAGCCGAGCAAAAGGACCCATTCGAGTCGACAAAGAGAGGCTCCGGTTGAAAGACAAGTACAAGTAGACACTTCCAACTACACTCTTCCCCCAGCTGGTGATGCCCAAGTGGGATGAGATAATTTTCTCCCAGATTATGAAGAACGTCTTCAGAGGTCTGCAAGCGTGTTTGATCAAATCGGATAAATGCCTAGAAATAGGGATCAATCCACCCATTAGCCGTTCACCCACAAGAACAGGCACAAAGCCAAGTCGTCCAGGCTCCTCCGCCTAGAAATAGGTGAGACAGGCGAAGCTTGGTGGATTAGGAGAACCAAGCTGGGGCATCACAGCAGCCACATCGTTACTTAGCGGATAGAAATGATTCTAATGGACCATGTCGATCCTATAACTTAATGATGATGATGTTGACAACCTATCATTCTCTAAAGAGCTTCGTAGCTTTTCAATACCTCAAAACTTTGTCCCCTCCAAACTTCCTAAGTATGAGGGAAATGTGACCCAGAGAAACACCTCAACAAGTATAAAACACAAATAAGCCTCAGAGGTGCTTCGCGCCTTTCACTTGACACTTGGCAGTGCATCCGAAGTGTGGTATAGAAGGTTAACACCACTCAGCATCAGGAGCTAGCCAGACCTCAAGAAAGCGTTTTTAAACCTGTATTTATCTAGGAAATAATGGGAACGCCAATTTAGTGCCTCTAGGATATAAGGCAAGTAGCATGGAGATGCTGAAAAATTACCTCGCTAGTTTTACTGATGAAATAACCTACTGCGAACAAGTCACGAACAAAGAAGCTCTCTCAGCCCTAAAAGGAGGATTGAACATAAACACACTATTTTGGAGAGATGATTATTTGTAAAGTCTCTATTCCTTGATAATCAAAGCCCAAAGATCTATGAATTAGCCCATGCTTGACTAGCTCCGAAATAAAATCCCTCGAAGAGACGTGAACCTACTGTACTTTTCACCGTTTCGATAGCCATGGCATAAATGAATGCCGAGAGGCCTCCCGCCCAGTTGAAAGAAACAACCCCCAAGTAAGAGAGACCACTCTCAGGACACCCCTACAAGGCCGAACTTACCTAAGAGAGGTGAGACAAGACGGCACTCACCTCATCATGGTGCTTATGGTGGTTGGGATAGGCTAAGGAGTAGACAACGACCCAGGAGAGTTCCCGCTATCGTAAATGAAAACCAACATATACGAGAAATTGACACGATCATTGGGGAACGTGCGTAGCAAGAATCCTTCCACCTATGATGAATTAGTAGAGATGATGAAAATAGAAATAGTCAATGAGGAAATGATAGATCACCGAAATAGAGCAGCGCAGGGATTTTGTCCACCTCAGAGACAGATAGGAAGAGGACCCACTTCACAAATTGTGAGTCATCAATGGACCCAAGCCGGTCATACAGTCGCTCCCACTTCCGGACAGGCTTTGGCTATTGCCACCTTGAATGCAGTCCCCAGCTGGCATACGAAAACGCTGCGCCCATCCGTGTAGGTCCTGGTCGACCCTCAACTTCTAGAAATAGGGGAAGAGCCAGGGGACCAAAGAGCAGACCACAAGACGAGTTGCAGCCCTACTGTGACTTCCAGCATTTCTATGACTATAGTACGGGCGAGTGCAGAGAAGCCATGAAATCGGCTCGAAACGGTTCTCGTACTACTAGGAACAGCCACTCACAAAGAGAAATAGTGAGGCAGGGCTCACCAATAAGGGACGAAGCGAGATGACATTCGCCTTGGCGCAATGGGTTCGAAGGCGAAGAAGGGTCCAGAAATAGCCAGCGCCAAAGAAGGGACCAGATCACCCTGAACGAGCGTCAACCCATCCGAGAAATTGACACAATCATTGGGGGACACACGTAGGAGACGAGTCCATAAATGCACAAAGGAATTACACCAAAGAGGCTAAAGACCCCCTCATGGACAACTATTTAGTAAATCAGTCCCAAAGAGTGAGGCCAGTAGAGCCCATCACATTTACTTAGGAATATGCAGTGAGCGTACACTATCCCCACTGCGATGCACTAGTAGTGAGAGTTGTGGTGGCTCGAAATGGACTAAAGAACATGTTGGTAGACAATGGGAATTCAGTCAACATTTTGGTCGGTTCTACTTATGATAAGATGGTGGTGGACCATGAACTTACTCCTATGACTTCTACCCTATATGAATTCACCGAAGAGAGCATTATTCTAAGAGGAAGGATTACCCTGGCTGTTGAAATGGGGACCCCACCTCTGATAGCACACCACTTCATGGAATTCCTAGTTAATGACCATCGGTCTGCATACCACGGAGTACTAGGAAGGCCATCCTTGAAAGAGTTATGGGATGTCACCTCCATCCATCACTTATGCATGAAATTCTCCACTGAACGAAGAATAGCCACCGTCTGAAATGACCAAATGGGCTCAAGTGATTGTTATCTGAACTCCTTGAGAAAAGATAAACCCCGAGGAGTTAACATGGTGCTCACCGATGCTAAAATGACCGTACCCCTTAAGAATGGCAAACCCCAGCACAAGTGGAAGATGTCGAGATGGCAAAAGCTTTTGTGATGGACAGACCTGATAAGGAAGCCATGGATGAACTGGATCCTCGAGCCATTGAATCTGAATAGCAAACTACTCCAATAGAAGAAATTGAAAGCTTTCCATTGGATCCCTAAGACGCCTCTAAGGTCTTGCAAGAGGGAAAAGATTTGGGTGATAAAGCAAAGGAAGAACTAAAAGACTTCGTCCGTAAGAACTTAGTCATTTTTGCATGGAAACATGACAACATGATCGGAATAGATCCAAGGATCAGTTGCCACCATTTACGAATTGACCTAAGCCAAACCCCACATAGGCAAAAGAGGATAGCATTAAATGCCGAAAGGTATGACACTTTGAAAAAAGAAGTGGAGAAACTGATTAGCAATGGCTTCATTAGGAAAGCCACCTATCCGAAATGGATATCCAATTCTGTGCTGGTGAAGAAACACAATGGAAAGTGGATAGTATGCATTGACTTCTCCAACCTCAATCAGGACTGCCTAAAGGACAGTTTTCCACTTCCTCGAATAGACCAATTAGTAGACTCAACCGTTGGACATGAGCTACTAATTTTTATGGACGCTTATTTGGGTTATAATCAAATCTCCATGTACCCAAAAGACTAGGACATCACTTTTTTCATCACGGACATGGGGTTATATTGTTATAAAGTGATGCCATTTGGATTGAAGAATGTTGGAGCCACCTATCAGAGGCTAGTAAACAAGATGTTTACAGATCAGCTCGGTAAAACAATGGAAGTCTACGTTGATGAGATGCTTGTAAAGAGCATCCAAGCAAAGGACCATGTGAAGCACTTAGATGAGGTCTTCTAGATTCTGAGGAAATATAGAATGAGGCTAAATCCTCTCAAGTGTGCATTTGGTGTAGCATCCGGTAAATTCCTTGGGTACATTGTAAATCAGATGGGGATTGGAGCGAATCCTGAGAAGATTAAGGTGTTGATCAAAATGAAGTCACCTCAAATGCCTAAGGAGGTGCAACGACTTACTGGCAGAGTGGCTGCACTCAACCGATTCATATCCAAAGCCCAAAGAAGTGCCTTCCATTCTTTGAAATTCTCAAAGGAGAGAAGTGGTTCCAATGGACACCAGAGTGTGAGAAGGCATTCCAGGCACTGAAAAATTACCTTGGACAAGCTCCCATCCTATCCAAACCCAAAGTAGATGAATCTTTGCTACTTTACCTAACTGTGTTCGATGATGCTATCAGTTCAGTTCTTATAAGGGAAGAAGAGTTACACCAATTGTGCATTTACTACATAAGAAAATCCTTATCACCAGAAAGGTACATTATCCGAACATGGAGAAGCTTGCCCTCTCTTTGATCACCGTATCTCGAAGGTTAAGGACATACTTTCATGCCCATAGCATTCATGTGCTGACAAGCTTTCCGCCAAACCAAGTCCTTCAGAAGCCAAACGTTTCGGGGAGGCTATTAAAATGGGCAGTCGAGCTCATGAGTTTGATTTAATGTATAAGCTAAGGGATGTAGTTAAGGGTCAATCTCTAGTTGACTCTGTAGCTGAATTTGCTAGAGCTTCCGAAATAGAAGTGAGTATGGAACCGATGGAGCCTCCCACCTAGAACCTCTTTGTTGATGGATCATCTAGGAAAGCCAGCTCGGGAGCGTGAGTAGCGTTGGAGAGCCCTGAGGCCATAAGCTTAACTGTACAATGAGACTTGGATTCGAAGCATCCAATAATGTAGCTGATTATGAAAAGCTCCTAGTCGACCTTCGTTGAGCTAAAGAATTGCAAGTGAAAAGGTTGACCATCAATAGTGATTCACAACTAGTGGTAAACCTGGTCAATGGTAGTTTTGTGGCCAGAGAAAAGCACATGGCGGCGTACCTGAAACTAGTCATGAATTTCCTCCCCAACTTTGAAAAATTCGAGTTGACACAAGTACCCTGCCTTGAGAACTTCTATGCCGATAGTCTGTCAAAGTCGGCAAGCAGTAAGGATTCCGAACTCCTTAAGGTGGTTACCATAGAACATCTTATTGAACTCTCAATTACAAGAGAGGAAGAAGCGATGTGGATTGAGGGCACCCCATTGTGGATACAACCTATTATTGCTTTTCTCAAAGAAAAGACCGTATCGAGCAACGAAGCCAAAGCCCGTTGACTTCGGAGAAGGGATACCTACTTCAACCTACAGGATGATGTGTTACACAAGCGAGGTTTCTCATCCACCTCTTGAGATGTATATGGGAGTGAAAAGGTGAACTATATCCTAAGGGAATCCATGAAAGGTTGTGGCAATCACTATGGAGGGCCAGCACTGGCACATAAGGTACTCAAACATAGATATTATTGGCCCACCTTGAGGAGGGACTCAATATAACTTGTACGTAAATGCGACTAGTGTCAGCGTTTCTCCAAAGTGCAAAGATGCCCCTCACAGGAACTCACAGTTGTATCAAGCCCTAGGCCATTCTCAAAGTGAGGAGTTAATTTCATAGGCCCATTGCACAAGGGGAGGTGGAATGCATGCTTCGCCATCATAGCAATTGACTACTTCACGAAATGGGTCGAGGCGGAGCCTTTGGCTAAGATTACTGAAGTGAACACTTCCAAGTTCCTTTGGAAGAATATCATATGTAGGTTTGGCATCCCCCATTCTGTTGTTTCGAATAATGGTAATTCGACAACAAGAAGATCAGAGAATTGTGCAATGAGCTCGGAATTAAGAAGCATTTCTCAACATTTCATCACCCCTAAGCAAACGGGTAGGTCAAAGCGGTTACCAAAACCATCAAACTCACCCTGAAGAGAAAGTAAGACGCTTCGAAAGGGGTGTGAGTTGATGAACTCCCCCAAGTTTGGGCCATATGAACAACCAGTAGGACTGCAACCACAGAGACTCAATTTTCCATGATTTATGGGGCTGAGGCCATGAGCCAGTAGAGGTTGGAGTACCACCTCATTGCATCAACTTCAATGAGGTAACCAACAATGAATTGAGAAGGTTCGAGCTTGAACTCCTTGAAGAAAAGAGAGATGACTCTCAAGTAAAACTTGCCTCTTACCAGTGCAAAATGATGCGTTACTACAATACCGAGGTGAAGAAAAGTGTTTTTCGCATTGGCGATGTGGTACTCTGGAAAGTTTTTTCATCCTCAAATGAACCAGGAACGGGAACATTAGGGCTGAACTAGGAAGACATGTATCGCGTTACGAAAGAAGTGCAACCTAGAACATATAAGACTGAAGACTTGGAAGGAAAAATGACGCCTCATCCTTGGAATATTGAACATTTGAGGAAGTATTATCAATAGAGAATTTGTGAAGGAAAACTTTTGTCATGTAAATATTCTTGTCAATAGAATGAATTAGTTATCATTTCGTCATTGTTCCTACAAACCAATGCCTTTACCCAGGTACATGACGCCCCATGGGGTTACCTCAACCAAGGATGTCCACTTTGATAGAAGAGGCAGTGACACCCCCACAAGGGTTGCCTTATCAATCCTTCGGAGATGATGCTTTCCACTTCGAAAAACGCCCTTGTCGAGGTACGTGATGCCCCACGAGGTCACCTCAATCAAGGATGTCCACTTCGATAAGAGAGCCACGTGATACCCTCATGGGAGTCACATCATCAATCAGAGATTATGCTTTGCAAGTCGAAAAATGCCCTTACCCAGGTGCGTAATGCCCTACGGGGGTCACCTCAATCAAGGATGTCCACTTCGATAGGTGAGGCGCGAGACAACCCCATAGGGATTGCCTCATCAATCGAATTTAATGTTTTCCATGCCGAAAAATGCCATTATCGAGGTACGTGATTCCCCCACAAGGTCACCTCAACCAAGGACGTCCACTTTGTTAGGAGATGCGTGTGTGCCTCCCCTCATGAAGTGGTGGAGCAAGGTGTTTACACCCCCATTTGATTTATTCATTTTAGTGCAAATGTTTACACTTATGCTATTTACTAGTGAAGCAATTCAGCTAAGTGTTTATACCTTCATTTGATTTATTCATTTTGGTGCAAGTGTTTACACTCATTATATTTACTATGGGAAGCGACTCAAGGAAGTGTTTACACCCCTATTTGGTTTATTCATTTTGATGCAAGTGTTCACACTCATCTATTTACTCGGCGAAGTAATTCAGGGAAGTGTTTACACCCCATTTGATTTATTCATTTTGGTGCAAGTGTTTTACACTCATTCTATTTACTAGGTGAAGCGAATAAGTGAAGTGTTTACACTTGGATCCCATTTGATTCATTCATTTTGGTCGAGTGTTTACAACCCATTTGCTTTGTTGTAGTGTTTACACTTGAATATTGTCTAAATTGTTCAATCAAAGCAAAGCTGAAACACAAAAGAGAAATCACAAAACAGTTAAGAAAATGATTTTATTACAAAATTGTTCATGGCCGAAGCCATTACAATGAAGAGGAAAGAAGAAACTAAGGATCTACATTTACAATTGCCCCAGCCCCCACTTCTTCTTTAGGAGCTTCCCCTTAGCCTCGACGTCAAGCTGACCTCCCAGTAGGACTACCAAACTCTTCTTCTAAAAATCCTATGTCCAGCTCCAGATGAACCTCACTCAAGCGAGACATTATCTCCTCGGCGCTCCATGAAACCCAGTAGTTCGCGAAGTCATCATACACCTTCGTTTGGTCGAAGTTATCGATATAGTTCTGGACGGCCACTTCACCCACTGTATTCACTTCGGCCTTTAAAGGATCTCTTCCTTTTGGGCCTCGGTTAACATCTTGAGTTCGGTCTTGTCTTTGATGGCCTACTCCAACACCTTGGAGGCGATTCGTCGGTGTTCATTAGACTGATCAACCCTTTTTGTCAGGGCTACCAGTTGAGAAACAGATTCATGAAGTTCATTCTTGATTTGGTTTATCTGAATCTTAGCAGCATCCAACTTCACTTCAGCCTCAGTCATCTTCACCTCGGATTCATCCGCCTCTCTCCTCGCCTTCCTCACCTACTCCTCCCATTTGTCCGAGGCATCTATCCTTTGCTCTAATTCTTCAATTCTTTTGCAAAGGCATGGACTAAATCCTCCGCTGCCCACCAATACTTAAAGCTCGAGCCACGCAAGTATTGTTGGCAGCTAGAAGGTCTTCCACTTCGCAGGAGACGATGTGGTCTCACTTGTCCCCGGTCCAAACTTATTATAAACTCAGGCAATAGAAGCGATTTCAGATGGCATCATTTCCAATATTGCCTCGGAAAGGACGTCATCCTTGTTCCCAAGGAAATCAGTCACTTTGCTACGAGGAGCGGACTTCTTCAACCTCCTCCTAGGTGGCTCTCCAGTATGGGTGGCAGGATTAGGCACTGCTGTCTTTGGTATAGCAGCCATGTGAACTTCGAAAGGGGCCGCTAAGATCACCCCGGTTGGAATGTAGAGAGATAGAGGCTTGGCCACCATGGCAGCACAAGAGAAAGCCCTTGATGGGCCTGATTTTTTCCTTTTTATTAAAGAGGCACCTTCATTCACTTCGTCCTCTTCATTGGGCAGTTGGCCCTTGCTCGATAAGTTCATTTTTTCGGCCTACTTCTTATAAGCAACCTAACTGGTTTTTAACATTTTGGCCTCCGTTACGCTTCGACGGATCGTGGTGAAGTCAAGCCTCATGGCTTCTTCTTCAAAAAGTTATCTGCAATAAGGAAAAAGCGTAAGTATATTCGACAAGTGAGCTTCTAACCGAACTACAGGGACAAATAAGGCTCACCTTAAGATGCCATTAGTCCGTGGAAAGTGAAGTGAGTGTTCTTATCGATCAACTCATTCTAACTCCGATCTTTTGGTAGTTGTAGGTAGATATGGCTGATACTGTCCCACTACTCCTCGAAGATTTTACACCTCGGTAGAGAGCCTGCAAACAACAAAAATATTAAGCAATAAAAAAGGTTCTAAGTAAAATCAGTTAGGTAAGAAAGAGGTGGGGATGGTAAATGGAGCAATGAGGTCGTTCTCCAAGGTGTCCCGTCTCCCAGCTGCCAAAAACTACGACCTCCTCCACTTTTTCACCGAAAATGGCATGTCCACCACAAATGGGGAGTGGAATCCCCATGGGGTCAAGTAGTAACACCCCTTACTCCTTTTATCCCCGGTTACACTTTTGGGGAAGTAGAGAAGTGGAAGACACTAAAGGGCATGTCAATGCCTAGGCTGGCCTGACGCCATAGCATCCACGACCCAACCATCTACCTCCAGGAGTTCGGATGGAGTTGGGTTGGAGCCATCCTGTAAGAACGAAAAACTAACCTAAAGAAAGGGTGAAAATGGAGTCCAAGACCCACCCTTAATAGATTCTCACTTATGGCCACATAACCCAGCCTCGGATAGCATGCCCTCTTACTGGGGTCGGGTATTATCAGTTCTATATTATCAGCGATCTTAAAAACCCATCTACACTTGGCCAAAATTTCCGAGGTAATGTTGGAAGGATAATCAGAGGCCCCCCATTTTATCGAAGTGTCTACAGAAGGGGCTAGAAGCCTCAAAATATTTTCACCCGACTTGACCCTACCTATTTCGTCTGAAGTAATGACTATGGGTTCCCTAACGACAGAACTCCCCACACTTCTCCTTTCCTCGCTCGTGGATGTATTCCTAGACCTCTCAGATTTGTTTGAATTTTGAAAGCCAAAAAGAAAAATGGAGCAAAGAAGGGAAAAATATTACCTAAGGAAGTATACATCAAATAGGAGAATGATCGGCTGAGAAAAAGGAAAGCAGAACGAAATCAGAGAGAATGGAGAAAAATCAGAAAATTTTGCAAAGTAAACTTGTGAAATGAGAGGTTTTGGCCTTATATAGGTCTTGCCAATTTACCCCAGCCGTTAGATTATCAATAATCACATCTTGGCCTTTTAAATCTATAGCGTATCATCACCATTAATTCCAAAGGTCACATAAGTCAATGGTCCTGATGAAGCGGTGTACCTGATGCTCCTACCCAAACGCGTCGCCTCGAACTTGTACAGCCGTCGTCATGATTACCATTTATTATCTAGGGACGTTTCTTGGAAACAAGCAACGCCCTCATGGTTACCTTGGGAAGATGCAAAAGTTCCAAATTATCAACACACAGCCCTAGGTTGTCTAATCGGTTAGGACTTCGCTTCTGCCACAACTTTTCTCAAAGTTGCTAACACCTAATGCTTTGTCCTTCAGTCAGGACCTCGCTTCTGCCACAACTTTTCCTAAAGTTGCTAACGCCTAACGCTTCATCCTTCAACCAGGACTTCGCTTCTGCCACAGCTTTCCCCAAAGTTGCTAACACCCAACACTTCATCCTTCAGCCAGGACCTCACTTCTGCCACAACTTTTCCAAAGTTGCTAACGCCTAATGCTTCAGCCATAACCTCGCTTCTGCCACAACTTTTCCCAAAGTTGCTAACGCCCAATGCTTCGTCCTTCAACCAGTTCGCTTCTGCCACAACTTTTCTTAAGGTTGCCAACGCTCAACAAACGTCGCTTCTGCGTACTTTTTGGTCTCTTTTACAATTATTAGTGCGTGCACACAACCAAATGATATGATATAGCCACATAAATGAAGTCCATGCATTATATAAATAAATTATATAAATATCCATACACGGACAGAGGGACTGTTGTTACGGGACCTCATGAGCCCTCCACCTCATCCATCCAATCTGTTCGCCACGTGGGGCAGCACGATCTGATTTTTGTGTGGCCATGTGGTGGATGAACTAAATTAAGGTAGCCTCACCTTGTTCACTCAGTTCATCTACCACATGTGCACGACTGATCTCATGCTACCACATGACAGACAAACCGAACTCGTATGGATGAACGGAATCCAATAGCTAGAACTGAAGCGTTCTGCTCACTTCATAGAAGATCTGAACTCATCCGCCATACAGATGCCAGGCCCGCACTTCGCATTCGCCACACCCCCATATTCATAGATCTCCCCAAAATCAAATCCTTAGCCGATTGATGGGATGTGTGGTAGACTCCAAACGGTCAACTCACAAGGAAACATTTAATACCCGCCAATCTATGGATGGACAGATTGATGCATATGAAAGGATGATTTGCCCGAAATCCAAAGCCACGGTCCCTACATCCAATAGTTCTCCTTTTCCTTTCTCTTAGTATAAGTACTGATAAGTGTATTTTATACACTTATTCGACACCTAAAATAATGATATTTGATAGTTATTTCGATAAAATATATTCTAAATTGTTGTATTTTATGTTTAATAGGTGAAACTCTATGGATGAAAAAGGAATTGAAGGAAAGAAGCAAAAGGTAGCGAAAAATGACAAAATCCAAAGTACAAAGACTAACTTGCATAATATGAAAGAATTGAGGACTTAGAAGCAAGCATTAATTTAATTGTGCATCAACTTGGATTTTTAGTTTTATTAAAATATTGGTGGTTTAGGTTATACATATATACACATATATACACACACACGAAGGAAGGAAGAAAATGAGATATAGATTTCGGCTGCTTTGGGATATATTATATAATATATACAAATTTTTGGCCACTGGAGAGGCGAAATAATATATAGAGCTGAGAGAAAAAAAGAAAACTGCAGGTGAAGCTTATTAAGGCAGAAAGAAAAGCTGTTGTGAAATTAATATTGTATATATAAATTGGCAGCAATAGATATTGAAAGACACACGCTGGCAAAGGATGCATAATTAATATAGACAAGCGGAAACTGAGGCAGTGTGGATTTTTATATATATTCTATAAATTCATGAAGAGAGATTGTACACACATTCAGAGGCAAAAAAAACAGAATTAATTCCATATTTGTTCACGTTTCGTCAATTTTCGATGATATCGTTCCACTTTTGCGTGTTTAATTTCAATATTATGCTAAGCTAAATTTTTACATTGCTAAGATATAGATGAACCCTTATTTTGAAATATTTAGTATTTATTAATTATTTTGACGTTAATTTGTTTCAATGCGTGGATGTTTATTATTGTTTAGCTTGCTTTCAATTACTTGGCCATGAGTTGAATTGTTTGTGAATTTTATTGTCATTGAGAGAGATAATATGATCATTAGCACGTAGTAATAAGCAATGTCAGGTTCGATAAAGGATATAGATATATCTCTATGCTTCGCATGATTTTTTTAGATGTTCTAGCTCGTTTAATGACTTCTTATATGTTGGTATCTTTTAAAGAGATATAGAAATGTCACATATAGGATTATATTTAATTGCTATCAAAAGAAGTTTTTAAACAAATTTGGAACTTCGACCAACTCGCATGATAAGAAAGAATCAATTTAATTGTTGTATTAAAAATGGATTAACAATGGGGATTCTACATCTTAGCAATGCATTTCAAAAATTTAATAAACTTCTACTTTGATTTATAGTACGTGATAAATTAGACATAGATTTATTACAAATTATTATTGTTAATCGATTAAGGGTATTATTAACTTTAACTCAATAAAACACGTAGTTCTCGTGGGTTCGACAATTTACACACCACTACATTGCTTGATCACGATCCTGTTTCTTGTGGGAAATCAAATGATCACTTCCTCATTAAGGTAAGATGGGGACTCTCTCTGTTTCCTGGCCTTAGAAAAATTCTTAAATCTGAAGAACGCACACATATACACACTCTTAGCCATGTTTCGGTGACCACCTCACCATTGAACGTCACTTTCTGGTTACGAAATAACTAACTTGATCGTCGGAATGCTCGCGACCGCTTCCACCTCTACTGTAAGTTCCTTCCTGTGTACGATAACACACCGTTAGTTGCTTTTTGGATTTTGTCATTTTTCGCTACTTTTTGCTTTTTTCCTTCAATTCATTTTTCATCCATAGAGTTTCACATATTAAAAATAAAATACAACAATTTAGAATATATTTTATCAAAAAAAAACTATCAAATATCATTATTTTAGGTCACTGAATAAGTGTATAAAATACACTTATCAAATACTCCCAAACTTAAATATTTGTTTGTCCTCAAACAAAATTATAACATAAACAATAACAAACACACAAGCATGCAAAAGTATTTAGTTAGACAATATAGCTTTTTATCTCAATAATTGAAATTATAGTACTAAATATACAAACCGCTTCACAGTCACAATACCAAACCAATATCTACTCTTCCAATGTAAAATCGATGTGTGTATGTGTGAAAAACTAAGTAGACAATCATGACTTTATAAGTTGCTTCAATTCCCGACCCACTGTGGTCAAATATATCCTTTCACATCTCGTATGATTCACACACCCCCAAACTTGTTCTTTTTTCACTCTTTTTCCAGTGTGTAATCTAATGTTGAAATTTTCATTACTATCCTCACCCTCTCTAGTTCATATGGACTATACTAATTGTAAGTTAACACATCAATAAATAATGGTTCTCCAATTCTTTGATTGCTTCGACCTCCAATACTCAATTAAGCTAATTATCCTTCATCAAAAGTAAAATTCCCTCAAACAATTGTTTGGAGCTTAACCAAAGCATTTAATGTTTTTTTTTCTTGTTATTCACTTGCTTTTTTTTCCCTAATTTTCAAATGTATTTTTCTTTTTTCTTTTTTATTCTCTCCCTTAACCTTTCTAAATGACTCATGTAACAGACTTTAGGTCAATGACTCCCAAATCAGATGACTTTAGGGTACTAGGCTTTAAACACCCTTACAAGCTTAATAAGCCAAGTTAAAAAGATTTCAAAGAGAATTTTCACATTTAAAAACAATTATGCTTTGATCAGTGTAATGCCCATCATCAAACACCTATTCAAACAAAACCGACATCCAATTTAAGATTTTCGCCAAATTTCATCATGTTAATCTAAGACAATCCACACAAAAATTTTCACACATGAAATCTTTGTCCATATCCATATCTTCCTACGACAGTAAGATCGTCCCAAACTACTAAATTTAGTCTAAGATAAGTAATTTAGTATGATTTGGGTAAAGCATATATGTCCAACTATATCAACATATCAATTATATGAATCAACTCATAGCATCACAATATCCAACTTAATTTTAGTGCACATATAATATCAAGTTTTGCAAATTTAAGCCTCAATCAGTCTAGTATGCAACCTATCTAGAGTTTATAAATCAATATCAAATATCATATTTAATCATCATTATCGGCTAAACTATCTAACTCACACAAACACACAACCTAAAACAAGAATATATATATCCCCGAAGTTTTCTGTTGAAGGTATGAGGCACTATGTGTGACGGCTAGATAATTTTCTTCATCATGCTTTTTCCTTAGTCTATGTTGGTTTAAGTATTCCGCGACGTCATGTTCTTGCAAATAGCGTTCAAATCAAACAATAAAGATCAAATAACCAGTTCACACATGGAATCCCTATCCACATCCGTATCTTCCTACAATGGCAAAATCACCCCCAAACTGTGCTAAATTTGGTCTAAGGATAAGTAATTTAGTATGATTTGGGTAAAGCATCTATATCCAACTATTTCAACCTATCAATTATATGAATCAACACATAGCATCACAATGTCCAACTTAATTCTAGTGCACGTATAATATCAAGTTTTGCAGGGTTAAGTCTCAATCAGTCTAACATGCATCATATCCACAGTTCATAAATCAACACCAAATCTCAAATTTAATCATCATTGTCGACTAGACTATCTAACTCACACAAGCACACATCCTAAAACAAGAATATATTTTGTTGAATTATATTGTTGAAGGTATGAGGCATTATGTGTGACGACTAGACAATCTTTTTCATCATGCTTTCCCCTTGATTTGTGTTGGTTTGAGTATTCTGCAGTGTCATGTTCTTGCAAATAGCGGTCAAATCTAACAATTAAAATCAAATAGCTTAGAACATGTGTTACTTAGCCCAATCAATCGAAATAACCAATAATAAATTTAATAGCCTAAGAGAAAACATGATAAGATGGTGATACCTGTAAATTGAAACATGCCTATAACTAATGCAACCTATTGATCAAGAATAAAACAAGATGCAATGCAATACGAAAAATAAAATAAATAAAATGATTGGAAAATTAGGTTGCCTTCCAATAAACACTAAATTTATAGTCTTTAGCTAGACTAGGCAGTTTGATCATTTCAGGTTGTGGAGTTAGATGAATGACTTCTCCTTATCAAAATCGCAACCCCAATATGCTTTTTAACCCTGTCCATTTACCTTGAAGTTGCCTTTTGTATCATGAGTCACCTCAACTGCTTCATGTGGAAAGATTTGAGCAACTGTGAATGGTCCAAACCATTTGGTGCGCAGTTTCCCAGGGAAAAGTTTCAACCAATACTTTTTGACCTGGAGTGAACTCACGCCTCTTGATGTATTTGTCATGCAGTCTCTTTGTCCTTTCTTTATAAAGCTTTGCATTCTCAAAAGCATCCTTCCGGGATTCATCTAATTCATTCAGTTGTAGCATCCTATTTTCTCTAGCTGTTGTCATGTCCATATTCAGCTGCTTTACTGCTCAATACGCTCGATGCTCCAACTCTACTAGAAGGTGACAAGCTTTCCCAAACACAATGCGATATGATGACATGTCGATTGATGTTTTGTAAGCAGTCTGGTATACCCACAGTGCCTTATCAAGCTTCATTGAGCATTCAGTTCTCAAGACATTAACATTTATCTCCAGTATTCTCTTCAAATCTATGTTTTACACTTCCAATTGGCCACTTGTTTGGGGATGATAAGGTGTAGCAACCCGATGTTTTATCCCATATTTTTCCAATACTAACTCCAGAGTTCTGTTGCAGAAGTGTTTACCCCCATCAATAATAATGGTTCTAGGGGTGCCAAGCGAGAGTATTATTCCATTGGCCACGTGTCGTGACCATTTTTCGGGGTCAACAATCACCATGTTAAACAACAATGCATGGTAAATGTTTCTCAAACAAAGGATTTAATAAGTGAAAGTCTTCAATATAATCTTGTACAGAAAGCTCGTTGGTGATGATGGGTGGTATTACCATTTTGGACTCATTAGACCTACCAACAAACATGTAGAAGATGCCCACTATAATTTACACTAACCATTCATCTCTTCCCTCAATTTGCTGTAAAACTTCAATTAACACGCATATGTACAAATTCATCAATAACTTTACAATATACTAATTCCCCCAATTTTAGAATTTTCGCGAGAAAGTGCCAACATCGAGTAAATCCTCTCGGAGATTCTCTTTCTTTAGCCTTGCCGCCGAGGAAAATAATTTCGAAAAGATGATCTTGAGCATTCGCATATGAAATTGGAGGTTGACATGAAAGTGTTTAGATCAATTGATTATTGCGATGGAAGTCAAAAACCCAACAATTGAATCTTCATTTTTGATTTTATGAATGCTGGATTTCTAAAATTTGAAATTCATGAAATTTTAGCTAAATTAGTTTTCGATTCTAGAAGTTTGATATTTTGATTCATCAATTGGTAAGAGAATGTTGGTGAAGATGAGATTGTATCGGTGAAGATTGTTGAAATTATGGAAGGTGAGAGAAGAAGTTAGGGTCCGTTTGATTCTAAGGGTGGAAAATGGGTTGAAAGAAAATGAATTCCAAGGAAAGTAATTGCCTAGAACTTGTTTTTCAGGGAATTGTTAATCAAGTGTGTTTGATTGGTATAATTTTTCACCCGAATTTTTTTTTTGAAATTTTGGATCTTTTTGTTCACGTTTGGTTTTATTTCACATGAAAATTGTCCATTGAAGTGAATTTTTTTTTTTTTTACAATTGGTTATGAAATTTATTATTTTATTTTATATGAAATTTGTCGATTAAATTTATTTTTTTTTTTTTTTAACAATTGGTTATGAAATTTGTTACCATTGCCAAAAAGTCAAAAAAAATAAAAATAAAAATAAAAATTGCTCAAAAACTATTTTTCACCATTTTTTTCATCAAAATTTAGTATTCGTTTAGCTTCATTTTACATGAAAATTGTCCATTAAAGTGAATTTTTTTTTACAATTGGCTATGAAATTTATTTCCATTGACAAAAAAAAAAAAGATTGGAATTCATTTTCCCAATATCAAAACCAAGGAAAATTAGGCGCGTGGGTGGGGGGTGGGAATTGATTTTCCATGCCAAATTTTACCAATCAAACATGTTCAAAAGTGGGAAATGGAATTCATTTTCTATTTTCCCTGGAAAATAAGGTCAATCAACATGGCCTTAAATAAATAACCGATTCCTTTTATTTTGAGGAGTGATAATGTGAGAGAAAATATCCTAAATTATCCATAAATGATTCACTAGTTTAAGTCATAATATATATATATATATATATATTATATATATATATATAATTTTAAGGTTATATAAATATGGATTATGACCTGATTTTTGAAAGATTTTTATAAGTTTGATAATTTTGAAAGTGTATTCTAAAAGTACCGTAATTAAGAATTTTTCCCTTTTAAAAATGCATTTTCTCTTCCTTATTTTCAATTACATATTGTTCAATAAAATAAATTTACAAGTAAATCCAAAATTTTTTCTTAATTTTTAATCACACTTTTTCCAAAAAATCATTATTTTACAATATATTTTTTCCAAAATTTATTTTTTAAAAATACTTCAATGTATGTAAATTCTTGTCACGTGAATATCAATGAGAATCACTACTGTGGCGGTACCACCTTCATTTTAGAAAAATTAATTCAAAATAAAAATTCGACAGCAGATTAGTTCACAAGATTATCGCCGACAATTTGCACCTCACCAACCCTACACCATCTGTTTGCAAGAACTGGATCTCGATCCAATTCACTGAACTCAAATCGCGGTTGCCGATTATTTATCAATCGTTTTTTTTTTAATTAAGGCAGTAGTGGTGCCGGTGGCCACGGATTTATTTCGTTTGTGGAGGTACTTTTTTTTCTCACATGTGAGGAGGGTGCGTGGGTGATGATCTTGACTAAGGAAGATGAAATGTATACTATTTCTTTAATAATTTTTTTTGGTGCATGCGTTAGTATATATTTAATTATTTTAAGTGTGATTTATTTGTACTTGAAAAGGGATGGGATTCCCTTTGCAATTTTTCCTCTTTTTTTTTGGCTTGTTTATTTAAAGAGAATGTAGAATCCGTTATTTAATGGACTAAATGGAGCGAATGAAGAAATTTGCTACATAATAGAAAGTTTGGAGACGAACTTTGCTAAAAAGAATTAAGAATAAATTTCTTAAATTCCGCGAAGGTTGAAGACGATTCAAACTTCCCTTAAATTTATTTTGCTATCCTTAGTTTTGAAATTGCATCAACTCAATACCGGAAGAGCTTAATCGCACAAAACGTCCCTACGTTTGGCATAGTGTGCAAAACGTCCATACGTTTCTATTTTTTGCATTTTCACCCATATTTCAACGTTTCATTGCAGAAAACATATTTTTCACCTATTTTTAATATAAAATGACAAATATACCCTCATATATAAATAAAACAAAAAAGAAATGAAAAATAAAGAATAAATTGTAATCTTACTCTTAAACTTTAAAAAAAATGCAAATTTTCTCCGTCCGGTCATCTAAAGGCAGTGTCCCTGCCAAGCGGCGTCTAAGATTCCCAAACATAGCAAATTCACCAATAAACCAAACCTCAACCTCTCATTCAACTATCAAAAACCCAACAAGAAACAACATCACAAAATCTAGAATTTTGCACATTCATCATCTCCCGCCCGACAACCAATCAGAAAATCCAAACCCTAGTTCAGGATCTGAATGTAAACTTACCTTGGTACAACAACAATAAATTTCAGAAAAATCTGAAAATAAGTACAAAAAAAAGATCAAGTAGGAGGGGCATTAGTTGAACAAAATGAACGAAAAGGGAGAGACGTGAAAAGATTGAGCAAAGAAAGAGACAAACAGGAAACGGAACAGAATTCGTTCTAATTTAATGCTGATTTTTAGGAACCAAAAGTAGAACTACTAATACAAAACGGAAAATATATTTCTTGATCTTTAACGTGTTTACGCATAAATGAATTTAAAGTTGATCTAACAGACATTTTTTGGTTCAAAAATGAGTCATGAATGAGAGACCTGTGAGGGAGAGGGGTTTTGTGGGTTCTTGAACTATGGGAAAGAACATGATGAGAGGCGTATTTAAGCAGGGATGGATGAACAGGCGTAAGTTAGAACCGGGAGCCCGAAATCGGTCCATGAATTGCATGCGTCGGTAGTCTATCGAAAACTTTCACTGGAGGCGGAGGAGGAGAAGAGAAAAAGAGTTTTTTTTGTTATTTTTAATATTTTTATAAATTTTGGACTCATTTGCATTTTTTAAAAAGTTTAGGAGTAAGATTGCAATTTATTCTTTATTTTTCTTTTTTGTTTTATTTATATAAGAGGGCATATTGGTCATTTTACGTTAAAAATAAATGAAAATGACGTTTTCCGCAATGAAACGTTGAAATCGATGTGAAAATGCAAAAATTTGAAACGTAGTGACGTTTTGTGCGATTAAGCCATACTGGGAGGGTATGTTCTTGTTTTTAGGGAAATGAGTTGAGATAGCCCAATTAAGAAAGAGTTTTGTGTAGAAAGACCCTAATAAATAATCTTTTGGTATATAACATTTGACCAATAATCTTTCCAATAATACCCTCTTGTATAGAATTTGCAACCAAAGCCACTATAAGAATATAGAAACTTTAATTAAGACCCTAAAAAATTTTATGAACTCAAAATCTTTAATATAATTAACTCCAAGTATTATACAAGAATTTATTGATCTAAAAACAACAACTAATGATAAATTAGTTAACCAAAGAGAAGATCTAAAAGAATTTTTTACAGAATATTTAGATCCAAAATTAAAATATAAAAATACTTATATTGCTAAACAAGCAATTAAATTTGAAAAAGATATACAAAAACTAATTTTTGATGTAGAAAGAAGGATTGATGAATTAGATATAATTATTGA
>CAIGRP010052611.1:0-17012 GCA_903798385.1 Fraxinus cuspidata
TCGATGCTTGATGTTCACTTGATGCGTAATCTCACAATTTTGAAATAGTGTGTTGATTTTGGAAGAAAAAATGAGAAGGAATTGAAGAATTAAAAAAAAAAAAAGAACCAATAACGTTAAAATTCAAACATGCAGGCTGCTGCTCGAGTGAGAGTCGAGCGATTAGCGAGCAAGATATCCTCTGCTTTTATCACTTGAGCAACGCTCAGTGAAAGGCAGGCATAACACTTTTAAGACAAATAGTATTGAATTTTTTAAAAGTTTAAAAATAGCCCCTTATTTAAATAAATCAAGTTTCTAACATACTAATGAACTCAAAAATACATGTGTTCACAAGTGTTTCACTATCAATAAAAAATTTATCACGTACTCAAAATAAGTTTAAATGGAGTAAAGTGTATAAGCGACTCACGTGTGTTAAGTGCCACTATTTTCTCGTAACATGACTCCAACTTTAAATTCTGAGAAAAGACATGCGACCGTCTCTGTTAAATAAGTATTTTCCCTTACAAATGAAAGTCAAACCCATAAGATTATTAGGATCTTAAAATGAAGCTCATTTACACATATATTTTTCTTTTCTCCCCCTTAGTTTGAGCATACACAATAATTTTTTTATCATATCATTTTCTTCAATTATTACATCTTATAGGCAGACTTTTGTCCATTAAGCGACTAAAATGACTCATGTAATGAGTGTTGGGCCGATAACTCCTAGTCAATTGACCATAGGATACCAGGTTATGAGAAAACCCTCGAGCTTACTTACTCGAGTCAAATAAGCTTCGAAAAAGAGTATAATATGAGCCAATTTTTTATTTTATGATAAGGGGATTATGTGTGAGCATATGTCATTTAAATGAAGGTCAATTCACGTTCAAAGCGTTCAAAGTCACCTTACCAACAGATGCTGACATCTCAAATTTCACACATGTGGTCCAGGCTCACTCACAAGATCACAGTGTGTACTGTGCAGATGGTACATGAAGAAACATATACTCAATACTCCACATTAAATCTAACCAAGTAGTGAAAACAACAGTACATATCAGATGAATGCATACTCGATCACAAATGCAGTATTTAAGAACATTATGAAATGTCAAGTAGCATAAAAACACAATAATTTTAATTTTTTATTATTAAAAAAATATCAAGAACTTTCAAAAGCAAAAGCAAAAATTAAAACAAAACAAAAACAAATGAGATGCATGCAAGAATGAATGGATTCAATGAACTGTACATGCATGCACCTAAATACCTAATCAAAAAGGTACATGGATGCTCTTACCTTTAAGAACATGAGCAATCTCACGACATTTCATGTCACTCTTCTTAACTCAAACTTTCTTAGAAGTAGAAATGATTCTAGTTAATTGAGTCATCATCTCATTTAAGTGGCTAACCTGATTGGCGAGGAAGTTAACCTTACTCAAGATATCCTGACTTTCACTACTAGTCGCGAGTTTACGACACCTAGGTCTTATGTTTCCCAGTGCACTACAATGATGACAGGTGAGAATAAACCTAGGTTCAAACCTAAGCAAAGGTTGTTGCTGATTTATAGGACGATTGATCCTACATTGTCTAGTAGGTCTTGATCCTAAAATATTCTTGTCCTTGGGTTCAGAATTATCAGCATTCCTAATTTTGTTGGTGGTTGGGACGAACGTGGTCTTGAAAGTACTAGCAGTAGTATTACCATTTTGAACATATCCTAGACCGTGCCTATTTCCAACAAGCTTATTTATCCCTAGCAAATTATCAAGTTTCTGAGTACCACTCATGAAGGAATGGGGTTGAGTATTAGATTTTTCTAGATCAATTGTTAAGGATTTAACTTTAACTTCTAGATTCTCATTAACAAGTTTCAATTCACCCAAATTTTCGGTAGAATTCTGAAGGTCACCTAAGACTTTCTTTATCTCTCTCACTTTCAAGTTCATTAATATTTTTAATACGACTTTATTCACCTTTTGGATTTTAAAACTCTCCTTAGACAGTTGTCGATAAGATTCATGACTATCGGTCACATCCTTAGAGTCATCTTTAGAATTCTCACTTTGTTCATCATTCTCCACCATTTCACTCTCCTTATCTGAATCAATCTTAGCTATAGAAGTGAAACCCATAAGATTTTGTTTATCCTCACCGCCAGAGGTGTCACTCTGAACACTCGAATCTGATTCGTTATCACTTAAAGTCACTGTTAATGCCTTACCCATTCCTTTATTCAATTTTTTCTTCAAATTAGGACATTCATTCCTATAGTGATGAAAACCCTGACATTCAGGCATTTAACTGACTGGGTTTTCTTACTAGAAGTCCTAGGGTTATTATTCTCACGCTTATCTTTCGAGAATTTACTAGAGACATCATTTTTCCTATCGTGAGGTTTTCTCCTATTTCTCATCGCCTTCTAGAATTTCTTGATGAAATAAGCTATTTTGTCATCCATAAGGGTCTCAGTTTTGGTAGATTCACTCTCTTCTTCCCTAATGGTGTTCATGCATATGGATTTAACCTTCTTTGGTTGAGAAATTGTGAGTTCATAGGTTTAAAGAGATCCTACGAGTTCATCTATCTTAACTACATTTAAGTCCTTACTTTCTTCAATAGCGGTGATCTTAGGTATAAACCTTTCAGGTAGGGATCTAAGGACTTTTTGAACTATCTTAGACTCTGGGATCTTCTCATCTAGATTGAAACTCGAGTTTATTATATCATTAAACTTCAAATAGAATTCATCGAAATATTCATCTGCAATTTAGAGTTCTTAACAGTTTTGGTACCCTCGTGTACTCTAAGATATCTCAATTAATAGTATTTGCGACTTACTCCTTGACTTTTACAACACTTTAATTCTAGTCCTTTTTGTTCATAGATTTGCCCTAACAAAGTTGCATATCAATGACTTTTCTCGAAAGTTGTATTAAAATGTATCCTTGTACTGGACATTTTGTATTGGACATGGGGTGAATATATAATTGTTTGATTATGATAAAATAAAATAATTCTGGTGGCTTATGAGAATCAATAGAGGAAAATACCTCAGTTTCCATATCAGATGGTTGTATTGAGAGGTACTTTTTTCAAGAGGAAGATTTCTTAGCAATTATATCTCTAATAAAATATAGTTTTACATCAATGTGCTTAGTTCCTTCATGAAAAATTGGATTTTTAGATAAACAAATAGCATTTTGACTATCTAAAGTTATTACAATAGAATTAAAGAGCTCATTAATTTCAGATAACAAAATTTTTAACCATAAGGCTTCTTTTATAGCCTTAGTTCCAACCACATATTCAGGTTCTAGAGTTGATAAAGCTACGATAGATTGCAGTTGAGATTTCCAACTAAGACAAGTTCCATAAAGAGTAAACATATAGGCAATAGTTGATTTTCTATTATCCGTATTACCCATAAAGTCTGAATCTACAATTCTATTAAATTCTACACTCTCATTGCAAGAGTTAAAACATAATTCTAATTATGAAGATCCTTTTAAATATCTCAATATCCATTTTAAAGCAATCCAATATTTAGGGCTAAGAATGGCCTTAATCTATTTAGGGTACTAATAGCATGAGCCTTATCATGTCTAGTATACACGACAGCATACATTATTAACCCTACAAAATTACCATAAGGAACTTTTTCAATGTAACTTATGTCAAACTCATCAATAGGACATTAATCTTTACTTAATTTGAAATGACTAAAAAGTGGTAAAATGATAGATAATGCATAGCAAATTTGATCTACACCACAAGTTTATTTCAAAATTAAATTCTATTTAGATCTATTTTAACAAATTAATATCAAGTATTCTTCTAGCATGCCCTAAATCTTTATTTTAAATTCGGTGTTTAAAGATCTTTTAATGTTATTTATGTTACTCACGTCATGTCCAATCAATAACATATTGCTACATATAACAACAAATAAACAATCGCAAAATTTTTATTATTTTGAAAGTATAAGAAATTATCACATGCACCCCTAAAAAACAAACAGATGCAACAAAAGTATCAAACATTTTATACCAATGTCTAGCTGATTGTTTAGCCCATATTTTCTTCTAAGTCCTCGTGCAAGAAAGCATTTTTTACAACCATTTGTTCTAGTTCAAATTATAGTGCACAACCAATGCAAGCATCATCCTAATGTAGTATATATAACAATACGTGAGAAAATTTCATTGTGATCTTTACCTTGCTTTTGGGTAAAGTCTTTAGCAAATAGTCTAGCTTTAAATCTAAGAGACTCTTTTCCTGAATTTCCTTCTTTTTCACTATGAATCCATTTACAATCAACTAAAGATTTATCTCCAGCCTAGAAAACATATTGCCAATTTTTAGGTAGCAGATTACTAATAAGCCATCATAAGATTTAGACTCTTGAAAGACTAGATCTTGGTAAAAAAAATATATATACACACACACACATATGGTTCTCTTATCTCCGTTGTAGTCCTATCTCTAGTCAATTGATAGTCAACTAATATCCTTCCTTTAATTTACCAGAATCAGAAAACATAGTATTATGTCTTAGAACCTCATTTACTAAAAAGTATAAAACATAGTATTATGTCTTAGAATCCTATTTACTTTGCAAAATTGTTCAAAATCAAAATTGCAAAATTTTACACAATTATCAATTCTAACAATTTTAATCTTCTTGCCCGTATGACTTTCTATTAAGGTAAGTTTTAGACTTTTCAAGGGTAAAATTCCAGACATTCCTTGAAAAATCATCAATCAAGGAGAGAAAATATATATTTCTCCCTTGACTAATAGTAGATGAAGAACCCCAAAGATCATAATAAATGTATTAAAGAACAGAAGTGGATTTATAATTTTCAATATTAAAGTGCGGCTTGTGTTATTTACCTAAACTGAAAAATTCACAAAATTGAACTTATGAAATGGAATCTTTTCCATACAATCCCTTTTTATGAAGAATAGGAAGACTCTTTTTACTAAAATGTGCTAGCATATTGTGCCACTTTAAAGTGGCATCAATCTCAACATTAGAAGTCTCGTTTGATCAAGTATTGCAGCAGCTTTAGTGATATAGAATCCATTTTTTTGGTACCTTTGAAAATGACAAGTGATCCGTTGATCACTTTTAACATTCAATTTCCAATCTACCTTGTAATCAATCATGTGTAATCTAAATCCCCCCAATGAAATCAGATTTATATTCAAATATGAAACATATCTAACTTTTTCAAGAGTATAGATATATCAATTTTCATATTCCAATATCACATTG
Source organism: Fraxinus cuspidata (assembly GCA_903798385.1). Taxonomy (NCBI): domain Eukaryota; kingdom Viridiplantae; phylum Streptophyta; class Magnoliopsida; order Lamiales; family Oleaceae; genus Fraxinus; species Fraxinus cuspidata. Next base: position 5,279 of record CAIGRP010052611.1, read on the forward strand.
GCAATTCCTTCAACCATACGGGCAACATTATTACCCATTACCGCCCGTCCTGCATTATTTTTCTTAAAATTTTCTAGAAGTCATATGGAAGGTACAACCAAATTCGACATCCATTATTGGATCTAATCACCGTTATCTACAAAAATTTACAGTATTGAGATCAGAGTATGGTTCAGTGACAACATAGACATCGACAGTATTAGATTCTAGGGGTTCTACTATGTTTCCTTCATCCACAATTTTAACTTTCAATTTATTTTTCTTTTTATAACATTCTTTTATAAAATGACCAGTTTTTCCACTTCCATAATATTTCTTATTTCTTGCCTTAGATTTTGATAACTTCATCTATTCTTTTCTTACTTTATCCCCTAATTATTTTGATTTCACTAACTTCTACTTTTCCTATTATGTGATCTACCTTGACAAACAAACTCTCAGAATTACTACTTTCAGGTTTTTTTTTTCTTTTTTCCTAATTTCAATTCCAAATCTTTTTACTTCTTAAAAATGAAAATTTTAGGAGAAGGGTGTCGTGACTATACTTAAATAACATTTTTTTGCATCTTTGTATACTTCAGGAATGGCATTAAGGAGTACTTTATACTCTTATACATTTTCCAAAGTGTTTGTGATGTCTTGAGTCAATATCAGAGGCATCCAAATCATTATCTAATTCTTTTGTGGAATCAATCTTAAAACTAATTTTAAAAAAAAAATTAGTTTATTTGGTAGGGATTTCACAATATAAATGTTGGATTATGTTTTCATATAGTATTTTTGTTGTGATAAAATAATTATTTATCATAAGTAAATTTTGGTTTTATCTTATTACACTTATTTATTATTGAACATACAAAGTGCCTATTATTACTTGCCATAAGTTGAGTGTTTGCGTTGAAAAGTATAATGTGATACAATTTATATTTTGATCATAAATAATTTACTCACAACCAATGTATAAGAGTCAACATCATGTATTGAAAGGTTGTTGTGGTGTTGACCGATTCATTGCTCGGGTTTGAGAATTTTTCTTATTGTAGAAATAATTAAAGGTAACACTAATATAATTGGAGTGTATTGGATGATCCATGTGTCCTGTTTAATTCTATAGCATGACCGTTCAAACTATTAATTTCACTTGATCATCGGGTATTTCATCTAAATTTCTTGATAGGATTGTGTATATCTTTTGTGAGTTCTTTGATTCACAATGGGTAAGATAAATTTGATTGGTCAAATATCTCAATAAGTTGAGAGTTTAAAATGAGCGAAGTAGAGAATATAAATCCGTGTCGGAAACAGTTACCCTAAAAAGTGAATAGAGTGACTAGTTAAGTATTTTCTAATGAATAATTAAATCCGAGTTTAGTGTTTGGTGATGATTAAATTTCAACATATGAGATTAGTTCACAAAACCATGAAGAAAATATTACTTAAGTTAGTAAGATTAATTAGAGGGATAAAACGGTAATTATGATTGTACATAATTATTGAATCTCAGACAAAGATAAAATACACATACGATGTTCAGAGAAAAGTATTATAGATTTATTGATTTCTGTGAACTTATAAATTTTGAGAGTACAATCTTTTGCCTTTGGTGGAAAATAAAGATTAATAATTAGATTGGATAGTTTAGGATCAATTATACAAGATCTAACTATTGGAGTTTGGATAATATATATCTGATTAGGTCCATATTGTAGCTCTATAAAGTATTAAGACTTAATTATAATTATTGCAAGTTTTAGGCTTGTTAGAAAGTACTATAAAGTTTTAGACTTAATTGTAATTACTATGAAAGTGGTAAACTTAATTGTAATTAATTGAAGTTGTAGGACTACACATTAATTAAATAAGATATTGACTAACTGGATTTGGATTTCAATTGAGACTTCTATTTGGATTTCAATTGACACTCTTATTTGAACTGTAGTTAGAGTTATTATTGTATATGGATTGGAACTATTTTATTTCTATAAATGGAATTAAGAAATCCTACACAACACAATATAATAATTCTCCATAGTGTTTAGATTTAGAGAGAGAGAAATTATTTTCTTTTTTTATATATATCCAGTCAAGAATTGGTTTTTTGATTTAATTAAAAGAAGTTCCATACCAACATCGTAGTCTTGACTTTGAAGATATCATAGAAGACTTGGAGGCTCTTGGAATTAAAAGCTGAAAAGTCGAGATCCAAAAATACTGAAAGTTCGTAGTTTAGATCCAATTAAAAAATTAATCATCGAATTCATGTAAAATATTGAATCCTTAATTCTTGATATAACATACACGTGAATATCTAAACTGTCTGTATTTTAAATTAAATAATTTCCAGATAATTCTTATTTTGCTTCCCAACAACTAGTATTATAAAAGCAAGCTAGATCATTCACATACTTGTTACTTATGAATCTAGATTGCATTTTTTTAGTAAAGCGAAGTTGAGGAATATTTTATTGTATACTGTTTGCATGAAGATTATTCTTCAACTATCCATCCAATCCATCCAATAGCTAATTCGCATACGAACATGCGTTGATAATCCCAAGATTGTTCACGTTTATACTTCCGCCCACATAAATAATAGTAAGTGTAAATTTACACTTATCTTGGCCATTAAAAGTGATTTTAAGGATTAATTTTATGAACTAGAAGCTTAACTTTTGTGTGTTTTTTACTATTTTAGGAGAAAACTCGAAATTGGATAAGAACGGATGAAAATGAGCAATAGTTGATCAAAAATGAATAAAGTTGGACATATTTTTGAAGTGGAGACCAAGAAGTCACATTTAGAAGTTGAAGGACCTCAATTGTAATATCTAAGAACTCAATCTGAATTAAAAGATGAAACATATACCAAATTTCACTAGGAAAGATTAAATTCTATCAATTTTTTATATCCTAAATTGATTTAGGATTACAGTTCTCAATCCTTTTGGGACTCTATTATAAACCTAACTTTTGTCTGTAAATATGATATCTTTTATTCAAAAGTAAGGGATGCAAGATTACACATCCAAATATATTGAATCCTCAAAATTTGTATCTCAATTTGAAATTTGAAGGCCGAACATAATTGATCGAGAGATATACATGATTTTAAGAGGCGATTTATGATTAATTGTTAGAAATTGGGTGCCAGGAACAACAATCTCTATGATTTTTTAAATTCCTTTTATTAAAATCAGTGATATTTTCATATTTTTGTTATTTAATTTCTCAATTATGATTGGATAAATAATTGTTTATTAGGATGAACGATGAAACTTAGGTTTAATATTTATTTTATTTCCAAATATTTCATTCAACTTGATTATGTATTAATTGCTTATTGTATTTAATTACATTCAATTGCTTGATCACCAATTGTTTGGTTTAAGGATAATATTGATATCGAGAGGATATATATTTGTCTAATTCGTACAATAAATATAAGTGTTGTAGGAGAGAGATGATTATATGCTATGAAATCTTGATAGAAATCCTAAAATTGAGTTTTTTACATGTTACATATAAATATAATAAATCCGAGCATATGAAATGGTTAGTTTCGCTCGGGAGAGTTACTAACTAAATTTGATTTAACTCGATGATTAATACATATGAAAAAAGGTATTGTATGAAATTGGATTGAATGAATGTTAAATAACTTAAGTAAAATCGAAATTCTTAACCATTTAATCTCAACAATTCTCCACAAATTATATTGGTTAGATTAGTTTAGGATAAATTAGTTATAACTAAATCTCGATTTGTTAAGTTTTTACCACATTAATTTAGATTGGAGTTAGAATTGGAATAAAAACTAATAGGAAGTATCAGTATATATATATGGGAATGATATTCCGACCCAAAAATTCACTTTATTTCTTGTCACGATCTGTAAATTTGTGAAATCACTCGAACAAATAGTACGGACAATTTCAAGCAAGTTTTAACTAACACAAGGATTAAAAAAAATCACTACATATCAATGCACATTGTAGTCAATACAACCCATCAAAATACAAAAAAGCAATGCACATTGTAGTCAATTCACGAGACAAAAAACGTAAGGTAAACAAGTTTTTAACATGGGCTTATCTATTGCTTGCAAGATCACTCCATTAAAACTCTCACACTATGTGTTCAACAAAGCACAACTTTTTATCAGCTCTGAAATGCCATCTACTCCATTCACTAGAATGGTTTTTTTTTTTGCCAATAATTATAAGAATTGATGTCTTCCATTTCAATCTTCCATTCTACTTTATTTGCAACCTGTTAACAATTGGGTTGCCTCACTATTCTTACTTAATTGGAACGGGTTGGCCTCTTTAAGTGGTTGAAGATCGGCCATACATGTGGCTTCACTTCTACCCTTGAATGATGACTATTCATATGGTTATTTGACTTGGTCATTGGCTCCCTGATTTGAGATGCTTCTATTATTGGGTCTCTTAGTTTTCCCTTTTCTCTCTAAGTGAAATCTAGGATTTCTCTTCTGTAAACTGAGTGATTATTCAATCATTTCTTTGTGAATATCTGTATAGTGTGTACAGTTTTTAGGGGTCGATTATTGTGAGATTACGATTGTATTTGAGACTACATCGAACTTGAAGAAATCTTTGGTTTCTTCATATATCTGTACTAATTTTTGCTCTATTTTAGTGGATCTATAGCTATATCCCTTTGTGGATTCTCAACGTGTGAGTAGGTCATTGAGACTAAACATCCGGACCTTCCGGGGTGAAAAATCTTGTGTTATATTTCATTTTATGTTTCTGCAATTTTATTTGTCGTTTGATAACTTCGATAAATTTTGGGCCTTACAAGTGGTATTAGAACTGTGTCTCTGGGAATAAGCTTAGCTATGGTTGTTTTTTTGGGTATGCTTGGTGCAGATATGAGGTTCTGGGTTGAGAGTTTCATAAATCGTAAAGGCAAATTTTGTTTTTTCCTCTTAACTCATTTGAACTCGTCGTAAACCCTGATTAATCTTTTGTTTTTTACCGAGTCTTGGTGAGTTTGTTGAAATCTGACTCGTACTGAGTCGGCGAGTTGAGATAACTCATATCGATTCCTGCTGAGTTTGTGACTCACTTCTGAGTTTCCCTTAGTCTTGGTGAGTCGTTGCTTTCTTGCATCTATTTTGGAATTCTTGGTACGATTATGGTATTCTCTCATTGCTATTTTCATTTAAAACATTAAGGTTTCAGACTCTGGTATTTTCTAAAACCTCTCCCTTATTTGTTGAATTACTGTTACGTTTTGGAATTGGTTATTAAGGTAAGTAATCCCCCATTGCTTTCCTTTGTCAAAGATCTCTTATGGAGATTTAGGAATCTGAGGGAGCAGTGGAATCCAGGGTTACCATCCCTTAAACCCTTTCTCAAACGATAACAATTTTTCAGAAGTATTATTACATTGATTTGTGAATTGCATGATAAAGATATATATGTTATTATCTTCTTAATGCAGCTGCCCACTTATCTTGTTCATTTCTGTAAAGTGTCTGAATCATTGTACTCTGTGTGTTGTATAATTATAATTTTGTGTACATATCTATCATCATGTCCACTGCACATAAATTTGAACTTGAGACATGGAATGGGACTAGAGACTTCAGTTTCTGTTGCCAAAATATGAGGGCTCTATTGCTGCAACAAAGATGTGTTGTAGCCCTTAATGGTCAATGGGTTGCATAAACTAGTGTCTATAGAAGGCAAAAATTAGATGATATTGCATGGAGTTCCATTGTCTTACACTTATCTAGTAATGTGATCAGAAAAGTTGGTGAGACTACTTCTGCACAGGCTCTGTGGAGTAAGTTAGAAGCTCTTTATATGAATAAGACCATACCAAACAAATTTTATCTCCTAAGTAAATTCTATAACCTTAGGTTTGATCCCTCCTCTGATTTGGAAGAAAATATTGACAAGTTCACAAAATTAATTCAGGACCTAACTGATTGTGATAAGGAGCTCTCTGATAACCAACAAATTGTTACTTTACTAAACTCTCTTAGTGATAAATATAAGGATATCAGAATTGCTTTAAAATATGGGGGGGAGGCAAGATCTTACTATTGATATAATAACATTAGCCCTAAGAAATAAAGATCTTGAGCTGAAAGTTGAGTCAAAAGACTGTAAATATGGGGAAGGGTTGCACATAAAAGAGAAATTGAAAATAAGAAACAACCCCCATACAACTATAATTCTCATAAGAAAGGAAAAACTCAAAATTTTATATTCAAAGAGAAGAATAAAAGTCATGTGAAATCCAAGAACCAAGTCAGAAAATCTCAGATACGAAAGATAGGAACAATTCTTATGGTTCTGAACTCTGGTTTGCGAGAATGAAACTGATATTCAAGGAGTGGTTCTTGTGTATACCGCTAGAAGAGACCCAAAGGAATAGGTCATTGACTCTGGCTGTACTTTTCACATGTGTCCTACTAGATAATGTTTTTCTGAATTTGCAAATTTGCTCACCTTAATGGAGGACAAATCCAAATGGAAAATGACATGAGTTGTGAAATAAAGGGAATTCGTAAGATCAAACTGATGTTTAATAATTACATTCTTGAACTCTATAACACAAGATATGTACCTTAATTTCTTTAGGTCAATTAGATGACAAATACAATATCATAATTCATAAAGGTCTGCTGAGACTTAAACAAGGCAATAAAATTGTTATCACTTCTCTGAAACTAAATGGGATATATACTATCTCTGCTGAATATGTGGTTAACCGTTATTTTACAGCCTTAAACTCTGAGTCTAACAAGTCTTTAATTTGGCATAAAAGACATAGTCATATTTTAGAAAAAGGACGGACTATTTTGAATAATCTTGGTTGTTTTGGTAATGATAATATTAAAAATTGGTTTTTTGTGAAAACTGTATTTTTGAAAAACAGAAAAGACTACCTTTTAAAATTGGAACCCATAAATCCACATCTATCTTGGACTACATGCTGACCTGTGGGGTCTAGCATCTGTAAATATTTCAAGTGGATTTAGGTTCTATTTACTTATAGTAGATGATTTTTGAAGGAAAATATGGACTTTTCATCTAAAACAAAAATCAGATACTTTTAGAACTTTCAATCAACGGAAATTAATGTTTGAAAACCAAACCAACAAGAAAATCAAAGCATTAAGGACTGATAATGAACTTGAGTTTTGTTATTCAGAATTTGATTCATTTTTTAAAGAATCTGAAATTCTAAGACACGGAATTGTAACATACGCTCTTCAACAAAATGGTGTTGCTGAGAGAATGAATAGATACATTTTGGAAAAGGAAAGGTAGACGTTGTACAGTTCTGGTCTCCCTAAGTTTTTCTGGGAAGCCTTAAAAACTGCAACTTATCTTATAAATAGAAGTCCTTCTAGTGCCATTGATTTTCAAGTCCCTAAAAAACTGTGGTCTGGAGCAATACCTAATTACAGCAAACTCAAAGTTTTTGGCCGCAGTGCTTATTCACATTAAAGTGAATGTAAACTGGAACCTAGGTCCTTAAAATGTGTTTTTCTGAGCTATGAGGAGGAAGTTAAAGGGTATAGACTATAGGTCAAATGCCAAAATGGCTAAAAAAATGATTATTAGTATAAATTTCATTTTTAATGAAAGTGACATGCCTTGTAATAAATCATCTGGTATTAAAACTTCTGGAAATGCACATCTTAAAGAAATTTTCCTGGAAAATCAAACTTAAAATGATGTTAATCAAGATGATTTTATTGAGGTGGGGTCTACTCAAACTGAACCTTATTATGAGTAAACTGAATCTGAGAATGAAAATGAATCTGCTAATACTACTCTTATTATTATCAACTAACTAGAGACAGATAGAGGAGAGAAATAAGACCTTCTACCAGATTCAATAATGATAAATTTGTTACCTTATTTTCTGTTCTTGACTTTGTGAATTCAGATCAGTTTCCTTTGATGATGCCATTAAATGTTCTAACTCAAAACTTTGGAAAGAAGCTATGAATGAAGAAATGGACTCTTTTATTAAGAATAGGACTTGGGTTTTGGTTGACAGACCTAAGAATCAAAAGGTTGTTGATTGTAAGTGGATTTTTAAAATCAAACAAGAAGATTCTAATTCTGAAAGTAAAAGATATAAAGCCATATTAGTGACTAAGGGGTTTACTCAAAAGGAAGGAGTGGACTATAATGAAATATTTTCTCATGTGGCCAAGTACACCTCTATCAAAATTCTTTTAGCTCTCACTGCTTACTTTAATTGGGAATTGGGTTAACTTGATGTCAAAACAGCTTTTCTGAGTGGAGATCTTAATAAGACTATAAATATGAATCAACCTTTGGGATTTGAAGTTAAATCCAAAACTGAAAAAGTCTGTCCATTGAAGAAACCAGCCCCCAGGCAATAGTATATCAAATTTAACTCGTATGTGCAGAAATTAGGCTTTGTAAGAAGAAATCATGATTCCTGTTTCTTTTTCAAAGAGTCAGGTGGACCTGAATCCATTTATTTGCTTTTATATGTTGATGATATGTTACTTTCCTGTCATGATAAATCTGAAATTGATTTCATTAAGTCGGAATTGAAATCTGAATTTGAAATGAAAGATTTGGGTCAGGCTAAAAGGATTCTTGGAATGGAAATAGAAAGAGATAGGGATAATTGCATATTGTTGTTAAAACAAAGCTCTTATGTGAAGAAAATACTTGAAAAAATCTCTATGCTTGAATGTAAACCTGTTTCTTTGCCCATTGCTAATCATTTTAAATTGACTAGTGAACAATCACCTAAATAGAAGATGAATTTAGAAGAAAGGAAAATGTACCTTATGCAAACACATTAGGTTCAATAATGTATCTTATAGTATGCACTAGACCTGACTTAGCACATGGAATTAGCATTCTAAGCAGGTTTATGGAAAATCCAGGTGAAACACATTGGTTGGCCATGAAATGGATGTTAAGATACCTTAAAGGTTCTTCTGAATTATGTTTAAAATTTAAAAGAAGTAATGAAGGGATAGAATTAAAAGGTTACAATGATTCTGATTTTGCTGGTGACTTGGATAAAATGAGATCCACATCTTCTTATATTTTTACTTTGTGTGATTGCTGCATTAGTTGGAAGTCACAGTTACAAAATCAGTTACCTTGTCCTCTACTGAAGCTAAATACATTACTGCATGTGATGCTGTAAAAGAAAGTATATGGTTAAGAGGTTTGTTAAAAGAAATTGGTTTTGTAAATGAATCTGTCATCATTTACACTGATAATCAAAGTGTCATTCATTTAAGTAAAAATCATGTTTATCATAATAGAACTAAACACATAGATATAAAGTTTCATTTTGTAAGAAACATGGCAGAAAAATGTCTTATCAGTTTGGTTAAAATTCCTATAGAATTTAATTCAGATTTGGGACTAAGGTATTACCTTTGAATAAATTTAGAAATTGCTTGAAGATTCTGAATATCACTCAATGATTGTGATAATTAGAACTTCAAATACTATTATTTTGAAAATATTTGAACTAATTCTTTGTTTTTATTTTTCAGGTTTTTTGGAGCAAATGAAGCAATGTAGATATAGTGTTTTATATCCATTAAGAAGGCTAAGAAATAGTTCAGCAAGATGGAGATTGTTAACAATTGGGCTGTCTCACTATTCTTGGCTTGTTGGGCCATCTGTGCGTTTGCGCTCTTACTTAAGTGGAACGGGTTGGCCTCTTTAAGTGGTTGAAGATCAGTCATACATGTGGCTTCACTTCTACACTTGGATGATGATTGTTCATATGATTATTTGACTTGGTCCTTGGCTCCCTGATTCAAGGTGCTTCTATTATTGGATCTCTTGGTTTTCCCTTTTCTCTCTAAGTGAAAGTCTAGGGTTTCTCTTCTGTAAATCGTAATCGATCTGAGTGATTCTTCAATTCTTTCTTTGTGAATATATGTATAGTGTGTACAGTTTTTAGAGGTTGATTATTGTGAGATTACGGTTGTATTTGAGGCTACATCGAACTTGAAGAAACATTTGGTTTCTTCATACATCTATACTGATTCTTACTCTATTTTAGTGGATTTAGAGCTATATCCTTTTTTGGATGCTCAACGGGTGAGTATGTCATTAAGACTGAACATCCAGACCCTTCAGGGTGAAAAATTTTATGTTATGTTTCATTTTATATTTCTGCAATTTTATTTGATATTTGAGAACTTCGATCCTTAGTATTTGTGAATTTGGGACCTCACACAACCCTTTCAGCATTCCACACACACATTTTTTTAGGCTTAAGCACTCCATTCACACAAAATATTCAATGCATCAACTTTGTTTCTCACTTATGAAAGTCCATCCATGACTATTATCCATAGTAAATCAACAAACCAATTCCATACATGATTATAAACAAGAATGTTGTCATAGTTTGAGTGGCTACGAACAGAAACAAAATATATTTCAACCACCATGTTCCAACTTTATATCATTTAGTGTTGACTTCGCTTTTTGAATAAATGACATGACCAACAAACTGTCAGGTGGCCATTCTTGGAGTCTTGTTGAGTATGGTGTAACATTAAGCACATGAAGCCCATCGCAATAAGTTCTCAACTATCTCAATCTATCCTTGTATTTCTTTTCGTATGCATAAGTAGTGGGTACCTTAACTTCATAACGTTTGAATACAACTCCAGCCCACTGTAATAATTTGAATCTACAGAGTCAAAATGATACATTTCTATTCGGATATACCTTTTTTCTGCATTCTACATGAACCCCATCCGTGACAACATTTTGTTGTAAAAATTGTTGATTCGTCTTTTATACATTAACATATCATGTACACAGTTAAATTTTTGGTTCTCTACTACTTAAATTTTTAACTTGGTCTCGAGTCTCTATATGAATAGTTACATTCCAGACGTACATAAAAAATACATAAATTTTTAACATAGCATGGATCATTTAATCCATCTTGAATATCTTAAATGATGGTCGCTCCATGGATCGTCACAAATGTATCTCAATTACTTCATCTAAATGTCACTCGATTGTCCAACCAACGTAGAAAGTTGAAGAATCAGCAACAAGGTACTGATATACTAAACCATCCCATTTATCCATGCTTAACCATAATTGTTTTTAGAAAGGATTAATTTTAACTGAGTTTTAGCCGGGTCAAATTTGATTCAACGCAATTTGGTTCTTATTGTTAGGTTTTGTGACACAAATTCTATGTGACTTAGAAGTTTGTTGCATGAAGGAAGCTTATTTAATCTTGGTTTAGAAGTAGGAGTTGATCAAGAATCAAATTTCATGGTTTTATTAGAGTTTGATTGAATTAAAAACTTTTGGAATGAACGAATTAGTGTTTTGAAGCACTTGGGACAGAGTCGGGGGCCTTGGCACTGGGTTGCAGTGCCTAGGCTCCAGGAGAGGAAAGAAATAAATATAAAACACTGGCCTTGGGCTCCCAAGCACTGGGGGTAGCGCTCGCTCGATACGGGAAGAACACTGTTCTGTTTTGGTTTCTGGCGCGATTTTGGACTCTGCCTCATCCACAACTTCGAGATTTGGCTTCTATAAATACTCTAGAAGGTATATGTACTTCATAAGGGTGAAAAGGCAAGACAAGAGAGATTATAACAATTAGATCATTGTTATATACTTTAGAAATAAGAGAGAAGTGTTTAGTTTAGATTAGATTGAGAGGATCAAAATATTATAAGACAATTGTTTGTTTC
>CAIGRP010052613.1:0-14213 GCA_903798385.1 Fraxinus cuspidata
TTCCGCGTTCGAGAATCCCCTCCCACTCAAGAGATTGTCATCAAAATAGAACAGGAGGAATATTCTTTGTGGTCCAATACAAAATGTGTTTAGGAATATCACACGATATTACAATATTGCCCCTAATTAAATACAGAGGGACCAAAAGCATTTAAGGGAAACATTATCGTCCATGCAAATAACTACTGCCCACAAACTGTATTATAGAAGAGATTAACCATGGAAAAGTATTTACCAAGAAAGATACATAAAACATAATGTTAAACAAATGAATCAAAGTAATACTATATTCAAGACCCAAATGCAGCAATATAAGATTACAAACTTTTGTGCGCAGCATGTATAGTAATCAGTATTAGAGGACTATAGACAAGATTCCAGCTTTTCTATTCTGTCATTAATACTGCCAATTTCTGTTTAATCCTCGTTATCAAACATGTAACAATAGTTTACACGACTCCGTCGTCCACACAATACAAGGAACGTATCATGAGACAGAAATGAATGTGAAACAAACACTTGCCCGCGCATGAACACATATATAACTTACAGAGGAGAGCAACAGAGTGACCAGCCCCAGCAGAGACGAGAAGCACTCTACGAATAGGCCCGGTGCCATCACTGCTACAGCTATGCATTCCACTTCCTCCTTCCATCACTCTTTGTCTTTGGAGTATTTTATAAAACACTTTGGAGTCGGAATAGAAAGGGAGTGATATTTTCAGGTATCTTCTCGACTCAGTTGTTCACACTTGAAAGCAATGACATGAGGGAGATTTATAGAAGGTACAGATGGCACATGCCCATGTGCCACTGTTGCATTCAGCTCTTCCAAAGTAGCAGAAAAGTAAACCTATTACAGTTGATTTTCGAGTTCAAATAAAATTTCAAATTCATCATTATTGCATTTCTGTAATTCAGATTACATAATTGATCATTCCGTTAACCTTATTAACGCTATATTCAACGTAGAAGTTGTTAAGCCCATGTTTGGTCCGGTTAAAAATCTGATTTTAATCCAAGTCAAAGTCAAACAATCAATATTAACCACATCTTTTTATGGGTCCACAACTTTTCAATCACACATTTCGAAAAGTTATATCAAAATTTACTAAAAATGTAATTTTAATCTCCACCGAACACCCTCTTTTTCACGTCAACTATAACGTTTGTTATTGGCGAACTCGTGCCCCAAATATGCGAACAATATAATAGTAGGCGAACCAGAGAAGCTGAAGCGAACATTCTATAAGTACAAGAACCCGTAACTCAAAGCGGCGAGCTGATTCCATCAAATTATACCGCATTTGAACAAAGTAATAATCCATGACTTCATATTGGCAAACAAAACATGAACTAATAATAGAATAGAATCAATTAAAAATTGATCAATCAATGAACCCATTTACCCCAAAACCTGAATAAAAATGTATAATAGGCATGTTTAGGATTAAGAAAAACAATTCTCTCAAATAACTATTTTCTCTATTTAGATCGTTTAGCGGAGAGTTATAGAGGGAGAAAATCTTGACTACGTGAAAGGAATTTGTTGATCATCTTTTTGACAAAGTTAATACGATTTAGTCCTTCCAACTAGTCTCTAATAGAATAATTTAAGCCTTTTCGGTTGAACACAAATTGTTTTTAATTCAAGGATTCGTTCTATTTTGAAAATCTGTAATTTTCAAGATATGGACACAAACTATTTATTCATTGTCAAGGTTTAAGGAGCCAAGAACATATCTGAAGCGGAAGCTGTTAAAAGAAGGTACAAACTACATAGCATTGTTTAACTTTACCCACAAATTTCAAATTTCACTTAAATTTTTCAGTGAGGATTTACGATATTAACTCAAAACTATTATTACGACGTTTTTATATTTACTACTTTGAAATGGACCCTTCAAAAATAAAGTACTGCTACTAATTAATAGCACAGGACACGGGGGTAGTTTAGAATTTATTTTCCAATGTTTATTCCTTTTATTTTTTATTTATTGGAGTTGGGGAAGAGTAATAAACCCTGATGGTACTGATAGTGGAAACCGACTTTATAGAAGCATGTGCTGAGTTACCCCACGGCATTAGCAGAACCAAGTCGGGGCATGGTGGGTCACATACCCCACCAATTTTTTTATTTTTTATTTGTTTAAAGAGAGTTCTATATTTTTCTTTACTCAATTTATTTTTCTTTTTTAGATGTTTGCTTCATGGTGTTTACTTTCCCGTTGAGGTCACAAATTACATAATAAGTCTCCAATGAACGAAACATATATTATTTTAATATCTTAGACTCTTAGTTTATCCATCATTTAATTTTCATTTTCCGTTTTCCTTGGGTCTGTAAAGAAAAAATCTAGTGATCAATTTCAATTTTTAACGAATTAAATGAGACGATTTTGTATATCAATCTTTCTAACTTGCTCTTATAGAATCAAGGTCAAAAAGATTGAAAAAATCAATCATTTACAATCACTAATAAAAAAATTCTTCGAAAAGTTAAGAATTAGTAATTTTTTTAACAGTTCCTCTAATTTTTAAGAAATTGTCTACGATTTATATAGTACCTTGAATTTAAAGATTATATGTGGAGAAATGGTATCATAATGAGAGTTTCTTCAATTAATTATCTTTTTATTATTAATTTTTTCAAGGTGGGGTGTATTGTTGGTACTGAATTATCTCATTTCAAACTTAAAATTATTAGATTTTAGACTTATTTATTTAAATTATATTTTCAATACACTCATTCAAGTTCAAATCTAATTTGATTTTCTTCATGATTACATAAATACATAATTTTTATTATGGGTGACACTAAAATTCGATCTTAAGGTCTTTGTTTACTTTAATATTATATTGAACTAGCTCATATAAATACTTAAATACTAAAAATAAATAAATTTATTTATATTATATGTCTAACAAGGGTTATTTTTTAAGACTTTGATGGATTCTTTTTAAGTGATAATTTCTATGGATTTCGTGAATTTTTTATAAATTTGTATGGAATTAGTGGAACTCTTTTGTAGGCTTCTATATATTTTCATTTTAAAACTTTTTTAGACTTTTGTACAATTTAAAAGATTTTTGAATACTTTCATTTGAAATAAAATTATTGTGAATCTAGCGTAATAGTATGAAAGTATCACATACGAGGTGGTGGTTCTCACAATTCTCTTACTCATTCCCTCTCTCCTCCCCTCCTTATATAATAAAAAAAATATTTTAAAAAAATAAAATTTAAGACCTTAATTAAATAAATAATAATAGTTATTATTATTATTATTATTATTATTATTAATATTCAATATTATTAATATAATATACATTTAAAGAATAAATAAAAAATATATATATTTAAATTTAATTATATATTAGTCTATATAAAATTTTATAATTAAATTAAAAATGGATATTTTTCAGAAAAAAATTAGTCTATATAAAATTTTTAATTTAATTAAAAATAGATATTTTTCACAAAAAAACTGAATGGAAAAAGGAAAAAATTTATAAGAATACAATTTAATTTATTTCATAGAAAATAGAAATAAATAATAAAAGGGAGATAAAGAAAAATATAAAATAATATAATTAATAGAAAAAAATAAATTTTAATTATCACTCTAATGTTTATAGAATGGAAAATGAAATAGAAATACTGAAAAAGATAGATTTTTTTTTATGTGAAAGTGTCCCAAAATCTTGCCATTAATGAGAGAAATTTTTTGAGATTTTATTGTAGTACTTTCTACATTGAAATTAGTAACATGGGGACTTTTATAAAAGTTTCTAAATGTCATTAAAATTTGAATACTTCAAAACTTATATGGACTTCTAAAAAGTTTTAATTGAATACATCATAACTTTAAAGATTTCAAAAAAGTTTTAATTGAATACACCGTAACTTTTAAAGACTTTTTAAAAGTTTATAAAAGTCTCAATTGAATACACCAATACTTTTTGAGAGTATTCAAAAGTTTACATTGAATACCCCTAAATTTTTTAAATCTTAAAAATTCATACACCCTCTTAAGTAACGAACTATGAAATTTTGATAGAACTACCGATACAATAATTATCAACTTTTAGTGTATATTAACACTGGTTTTCATAATTTCTTCGCAAATTTGATTGTGCCCCACTAATTTAAAATATCCGCCACTTTCCCACGACATAATTATTGGCCTGCTCACAGACATGAATTTTCAAATTACGAATAAATAAAAGCAAGCGACAAATAAGTGAATAATATTTGTTGGTCTTTCAAAATATATGAAATAAAAATTGGCTTTAGTATTTATAAACATAGCCTAGACCACAAAAAAAAGTTTTCCAATCATAGACTTGTGTTTTCCAATTATTAATGGTTGAAATTTAATGCCCCAAAGTCCAAGATGAAGAAATTTGAAGAAGTTAGCATAGAAAATACCAAACACTAGTCAGAAAGAAAAAGGAGAAGAGACTAGAAAAAATATTAGCACAGTCACATGGATGCATGTATTGCGGCATTGATTAAGGTTATTGCAATGAACCATTTTTTCTTTTTCTTTTTCCTACTTTTTAACCATACATTCTCCTAAAATTATTAATGAAAACTCGTTTTTCCCAATTACTTAGAATCAAACGTGCTCAAAGTTTGCAAATTTTAGGTTGGGAATACAAAACTTCACTTCTAAATGTTGAGAACCTATAGTCACATAACGTGAAATGTTGGGAAGCTCAGCCTATTTTCCTCTTTAAAGTCAATCCAGACATTTTGATTCGAAAGAGATAAAAGGTCTAGAGCGAGAGAGTTCAATCTATTTCTAATTAAGAAACTCCAAAATTTGTTCTTCCTCCCCTAAGAAATTCCTCATGAATTTTATCTTTAATTGAGA
Organism: Fraxinus cuspidata; assembly: GCA_903798385.1. Classification (NCBI taxonomy): domain Eukaryota; kingdom Viridiplantae; phylum Streptophyta; class Magnoliopsida; order Lamiales; family Oleaceae; genus Fraxinus; species Fraxinus cuspidata. The sequence continues at coordinate 4,881 of CAIGRP010052613.1, forward strand.
AGCTTATCAATCGAAATGATCATGCCTGATCCTGATTTCATATGGTCCAGGGTTGTGTATGGCAAACTATGGCAAACCTCCAGGCTTCCACATTCCCGACCCGAAACCTTATGTACGGGCCACATAGAGGGCCAGCCACTACACTATGAATTTTAAAACCAAGAAAATTAAATACCCTTAATTATCATTAATCTTTAATTAATAGTAAAATTTACGCGAATTTTCAATTTTAAAGTATTTTTCACTTTTTGTTCTAAAAGAGACATAGAACAAAACGTGGCATGACATCACTTTTTATTTCAAAAGTAGTATTAAATTTCACTTTTTGTTTTACAAGTGATAATCCTTTTGTGAAATAAGTATCATCACATAGTTTGGAAATTAAATATGGTCCAAATTCATCTAGGAACATAACTCTTACTTTGCCTTTGATTGCTCAGGCACATACGCAAGGAGGTTACAATTCAAAATTAATTTCATCTTTCTAATTGATTCAAACAAAACCTCAAATCCGAAATAAATTGCAATAGATTTTGAAAGTAGATTTGTTTTATAATTTTCTTGAAAAATTGAACTTGTAAAGCGATTGGAGAATGCAATTGAAATAGGAGATGAAAGTATTACTAAAATTTTGCATTTCTAAAACTAATAATCTGATAAATAAAAATCATAAAGAAAAACAAAATTATTATAATATCTGAAAGTAGATGTGTGTGTGTGTTATAAAACTAAAGAGAAAAAGATAATAAAGTAGATAAGTCAATAGACTTTTGTGTATTTCCTTGATAACCAAAGTCTCATATTTATAGAAAAGAATTAGGACTACAATAGATACAATAATCATAATAGCTAGAGCCGTAGGGGTATAATGAACATTCACTAATAAACATATAATTTACAACACCCCTGCTTGAATAAGTCATTACAAAATATTTATCTCGTTAAAATCTTGTTCAGTAAAAATCCAATGAAATAAAAATATCAAATGAAGGAAAAAGAGCAGAAATAATTATAAAAAAAATTGGAGTAATAAAATGATGACTCATTAAAATCTTGTCAAAAAAATTCAATCTGACAAAACTTGATAGAAGAAAAAAATACAACTACTCCCCCTCAATTCAATAAGTGAAAATTCTTGTATTAAGTTATTCATGTCTTGTACGTCAATATCTTGAATATTGCAATTTTGGTGAAATATATTTCGTGTTATCTTGTTATAACATTCAAACAATATTGTCTCCATGGATGATATTTAGTAATCTTTATTTGTCTTTAATCAACATAATGATCTATTAAAAAATAGATTATGTTGTTACTTTTCGAAAGTCGTACACAATTTGTAATATATCATAATCTTATTTTGAGGGTAAATATCTTGTAGCTTATGAATATCATTACACAAAGAATATGACTAAATTTTGAGTATGCTTAAAAAGTTGTCTTATTAGAAATATTATCAGAAAAAAATCAATGGGACAAAACATTGACTAAAAAAAGAGTAAAACACATATTTATTTCCCCTTACGATACTATCACTTGAATTGTGTGCTTCAAGCATATTAGATCATTTAAGGATAACATTAAGAGTCATGACAGATAAGTTGGGTATAATTGAATTTCAAATTTCTTTCATTATTAGGATAACAAGATATGAACTTTTGATTGCATCTACCAAGATTTTTGAGAAATTCATTATATTGAGATTCGTACATTATATATTACAACTTCATTTTTCTCATTTTTTTTCGCACAAGTATACACCTTTAAATTTCAGACTATTAGATTCAAAAATTTCAAGTTTCTCTAGTAAATTCAATTTTACTAAGACTGTGCATCGATATGCTTCAATGAGTTTATTTTGATATCATTGTTATTCATAATATGAAGTGGTACATCATGTGCAAAAATGATGTCGACAACTTTTTTTCCCTTTTCCATGAAGACCTAACTTATTGAGCTCACTTTCAATATTTCAAATATTTTTCTCGAGTTTTATAAATATTTATGTTTATATGTTCTCCAAGAGTATAAGTTTCTTAAATAGGATCACCTTCTTTATTTACTCCATTTTTTAGGAGTTTTTCGTCTTAAAATCCAATGTATTCACGTTTTCGGCATGTCATGGATATATATAATATAATGTTAACGAATTGTCTATATTATTGATCTCTTTGATCACTAAATGCATCTAAATGAATTATCTGTCAAACTTATGGTTCAAATTCTCTTTTGTGAGTATGTAGATAATAATGCATTATTTATATAATTTTTCAAATTCTTAATTCCTCCCCTAATGTTGAGAAAGTTGTTCAATCAAATTGACAATAAAAAACTTTGTTATAAAATATCACCAGTATTGGTTTAAGATATTTTATACGGGTTCAGACCATACTTATATTCTCAGCATTCTATAATATCCATCTTGATAAATTGCGATTAAGCAATTATACATATATTGCACTTTGAAAAATCATTAGATGAAAAATATTAGGATCTGACCATAAGCCAATTATAAAATGAAGAACTTGGTGTGGCATGATGCATAATTGCATTTCATAAATAGAAATGGGTAATACATTATTTTCAATAATAATAATTAAAGATTAATTGTAGACACATAACAATCAATTATGTTAAATTATTTATTGTCATCCCTACCAACATTTATCAAAAGTTTGGCATGCAAACTCACTAGGTTTAAATAATATATAGATGATCAACACGGCGACGAGAGCCTATTTTATTACTGTTGGTCCTAGATGAAAACGATTTATGTTGTGATTCAATCTAGTAAACAAATTATAAACAAAGTAAATTGTAGAAATAGTAAGAACGCAAAGAAATTTTTCAACCTAAGGCTCCAGAGGTTCGACGACCACTTCTAATGCCCAATCCCCCGTTGAGTATCCGTTAGGATATTGCTCGAATCCACTAGAACAACCCAAAATCAGGCAAAAATAGAATTAAAAAAAAAAACACAAAAGTCTAGCCTTAAAACACAAACAACTCTCTCAAAGTACAATACAATATCACTAAGAGATCGATCTAATCTCTTTCTTTCTCACTATAAGGATTTTACTTAGCAAATTTACAGATTATCCCAGAATATCGCAATCGAGAGAGAAAGAAAGAACTAGGGTTTCACACAATGAGCATCCAGCTGCCCAATGAGTCAACCATTCAATTTATAAGATACAGCCAAACAATGTTGATCCAACAGTCATCTCATTGCCAAGTGTCAGTCATCCAGCAAAACCGCCTTATGAATAAAAGGCAACAATTTCGGAACCTTCAATCAATTAGGCTGAATAGTGTGAACTGGGCTACTATTTTCAATCTTGGGCTCATAATTCCAGCACTTCAAACATTACAATCTCCACCTTGCTAAAATTTAGATCATGACTAAATGGATTCAAACAATAAAACTAACTTCATTTGCTCTTATTACCTGTTAAAACAAAGTGTTAGAAAACTTCAAGATTCAACAATCTTAAAGAATCAAAAAATTTACTAATAGGAATTACCTTTGTACCTACATCAGCATGATTTATTTTAGTAGGAATTTTAACCAGTTTTATATCACCTTTTTAAACTATATCTCTAATGAAATGAAACATAACATCTATACGTTTTGTACTATCATGAAAAACTGGATTTCAACTTAAGAAAATAGCACTTCGGTTATCAAAACATAGCTCCACCTGACTTTCTATAGGTTCTAATTCATTTAACAAACCCATTAGCCAAAGACCTTCTTTCACTACCTCTGTAGCAGCAATGTATTCAGCCTAATAGGAGGATAAGGCAACCAGTTTCTGAAGTTGTGATTTCCAACTAATATAAATGTTATTTATCAAAAAATAATATGCAGTAGTGGACTTCCTGTTATCAGTATTCCCAACAAAATTTGAATCTACATAACCTCTCAACTTAAGACCAGTTTTTTTAGTTTTAAACATCAGTCCTAAGTCTTGAGTGCCTTTCAAGTATCTGATTAAGCTTTTCATAGCTTCCCAATGAAGCTTACCTAAATTGCTCATAAATGTACTTAGGACACTAACAGCATAGGAAATATCAGGCCTAGAGCAAACCATAATATACATGACAGACCCAACAGCATTTGCATATGGTACATGTAACATTCTTTTAAGTTCATCTTCACTTTTAGGTGAATGGTCAACAGATAACTTCACACATTCAGATAAAGGTAAACTAACTGGTTTAGTATCATGCAAAGAAAATCCTTTAACCACTTTTTTAATATAAGTTTTCTGACTTAAAAAATAATTTTCCATTTAGTCTGTTCCTTTTTATTTTCATAACTAATATCTTTTTAACAGGTCCTAAATCTTTCATATCAAACTTAAGTTTCAATTTTTCTTTTATAGCATTAACAGAAACAGAATTATTACTCGCTAGAACCATGTCATCAACATATAAAAGCAGATATAAAGATTCAAATTCTCCATCATTTTTGAAATAAAAGAAGGGATCATAATCAGACTTTCTGTACTTTAAACCTTGTATAAAAAAGTCAAACCTTTTATACCATGCCTTGAAGCCTGTTTTAGGTCATACAAGGACTTGTTCAAAATGCACACCAAGTGTTCCTTACCTTTAACTTGGAAGCCTTTTGGTTGAGTTTTATATAGTTTCATCTAAAGAACCATACAAGAAGGATGTTTTCACATAAGTTGCTCTAACTCTAGGTTAAATTGGGCTACAAGAGCAAGTAATATTCTAATAGAGGTGTACTTAACTATTGGGAGAAAAAATTTCAGTGTAATTTATACCCTCTATTTGTATAAAACCTTTAGCTACAAGTCTTGCCTTGTACCTCCTATCATTTGATTTATACTCTCCCTCCTTAATCTTGTAAACTCATTTACAATCAATTAGTTTACAGTCTTTGGGCTTTTTAACTAAGTTCCTGGTTTTATTCTTGTATAGAGAACTCATCTCATCCTTCATGGCATCAAGCCACTTGACAGATTCTTAGAGGCAACAACCTCTTAATATGATTCAGGTTCTGAATTAAAAGAATCAGTCTCTATCTGTGCAGAGACATTTTCTGCAAATTGGTACCTAGAATGAGGTCTAATCTGTCTTCTTTCTCCGTCTCTAGTTAATTGATAGTTCTGTACATCATGTCCAGGCTCAAGATCTTGATTATTATCAGAATTTTAATCATCTATGATTAACTGAGGCTCAGTCTGAGGTGGCTCAACCTCAATCTGAGTGTGTCCAGTGACATCTTGATTACTAAAATCAATGTCTGTGATTCTTTCTACAGATTTGTCACTAAAACAAGGAAAAACTTCTTCATTAAAGACAACTTATCTGCATATGATCACCTTATACCCTCTAAATTCTTTTACCCAAAGTTTGTAACCTTTTATTCCTTCCCCATAACCTAAGAACAAGCATTTAAGAGACATGGGGTCAAGTTTAGACTAAGTCTGATGAGTATAGGTTGCACATCCAAAGGTTTTCAAATGAGAATAATCAGGAATAGATACTGACTAAACATGTTCAGAACTTTATAATCTAAAGAACTAGAGGGGCATCTATTAATCAAATAACATGCAGTTTTTACTGCCTCTCGCCAAAAGATTTTTGGTAAATCTAAACTAATCAGCATACATCTAGTTCAAGGATAGTTCTATTTATTCTTTTAGCAATACCATTATGCTGAGGAGTATAGCTTACTGTCATGTGTCTTAAAATACCTTGATTACTGCGGTACTGATCAAACTCAGTATTGCAGAATTCTAACCTATTGTCAGTTCTCAGAATTTTAATCTTCTTACATGTCTGTTTTTCTATCAAAGTTTTCCAGTCCTTAAAGGTCAAGAAAGTATTAGACTTTGATTTTAATAAGAAAATCCAGACATTCATAGAGTAATCATCAATAGTAAAAAGATAATAACTAAGGCCAGACGCAATAGATACAGGAGCAGGACCCTACAGGTCACTATGTATGTATTTAAGTATATTTTCTGACTTATGTAGGCCAGTTTTAAAGGGCATTCTGTTCTGTTTTTCCATAATACAATATTCACAAAAGGTTATTTTTTGAATATTGTCACTTCCAAAGACACCAGCTTTGGAAATATGTTTTAGACCCTTCTCAATGCCATAGTTCTGATTTATCAATCCATGTCACTAGGTTCACAAAGTTATTTTGAAAAATAGATTCAGAGTTTATGGTATAGATCCCATTACTTTTAGGTGACTAACAATAAGTTTCTTATTTATGATTATATTTGTAAAACTATTTTTGATCTCAATCTGATATTTTTCATCATCTAACACCCCTAAAGAGATGGGCTGGAACATACCTTATATGATTCGGTCTTAGAACTTGACCGATTTCCATTTTTAGAACAATGTTACCAATTCCCTTTATTTGACAAAACTCATTGTTCCCCAGTTTTACAAAACCATCATTAAGATTGAAGAAATCAGAAAACCAAAAGATATTGGGACTCATATGAAAAGAACAGTCTGAGTCCAGAACCCAGTTATGATTAGGCTTCTCCACAGAAGAGACATATGCAACTCCAATATGAGCATTAGCTTCCTTATAGGAACAAGCAATAGCTGAAGTCCCATTATCATGATTTGATCCACTTCTTAAGTCATTTGCTATCTTGAAACAATCTTTTATTAGATGTTCAATTTTGCCACAATAGTAACATTTCATGTACATTTCTTATCCTTCCCTTTATACATTTCTTATCCTTCCCTTTATTATCGCCTCATTTCTTCTTAGATTTTTTTTTTTTATCTTTGTTGTAACTGGCTTGTGTAAAATTACTCAAGCCTTTAGTAGAGGATTTAGGATTGGATAAGACTTTCTCTACATGAAGAACTTCTTTATGTTCAGATCTAAGTTTTAAGTCTCTGTTCCTTAAGGAATAATGGATAATATCAACAGTTAAGTCACTTCTACCATATTCTAAAGCATTTTTGACATCTTTGTACTTATCACCCAGGGCATTAAGTAGACCAACTACTTTTTGATCATCAGAGATCTTTTCACCACAACTAATAAGATCTTGAGTGATCTTATTAAATCTATCCATATTCTCTTCTAAATCTGCACTAAGATCAAACTTATGTCTGGAGAATTGTTTCCAGAGAAAACATTTATTAGGTAAAGACTTAGAGACATATTGTTTCTGTAGAGCTGCCCATAATTCAGCAGCAGTTCCAGTCTCTCCTAATTTTCTAATGACAGAATTCGATAGATGAAGGAACAAAGTACTCCAGGATAATTTATATTGCTCAGTCTTCCTAACTTCAGATAAGGTTTTAGGCCAATATTCATCAATAGTTTTAGCACATTTTAGTTGCATCTAAAGGGCTTTCATTTTCTAGCTACAGACATTAAAGTCTCATTTTTCATCCCAATTTTAAACATCAATTTTAGTGTCATGCTATGCAAACTTGTTACAATTGTGTTCAACAAAGTAGACAGATAAGAAAGCACAATTTGTTTCAGTTTAAACAGATCACAAGTAGTACAATATATCCTACGAATGTACATAGCCAGAATGTTTACACACAGTAAACAACAGTAGAAAAATGTAGAATATGTATCAGATTTATACACAAAGTATATATACTGTATGGGAATTATATCACGGATCAAGAATTTACAGCAGTTAAATAACAATTTATGATTATCAATTCAAGAAATCGAAAAAGATTTCTTATACCGTAAACCTTGATTCTCTCATATTCTAGGGGTCTCTAAAAGGAACCCTAGATAAAGGTAAATCAAATGGGGTTTTCAGAAAAATCCCTAAATTTGTAACTTGAAAAATTAGTTATTACTAAGAAGGGTACAAAAGGTTTGAGTAAATGTTACCAGAACTACAAAGTATATATGTGGTAATCAAGAAATACCAAGGATCGAAATAAGATTTCAATCGAAGAATCCTTTCTCACTGTAAAACAATAATATATTTGTTAGATCTAATATTTTCCAAGAACTGGAAGAGTCACAAGAATAAATTGTATGAAAAGAAAGAAAAATTCAATGCTCTGATACCACTGTTGGTCCCAGATAAAAACGATTTATGTTGTGATTCAATCAAGTAAACAAATTATAAACAAAGTAAATTGTAGAAACGGTAAGAACGCAAAGGAATTTTTCGGCCCAAGACCCCGGAGATTCGGCGACCACTTCTAACGCCTCATCTCCCGTTGAGTATTCGTTAAGATATTGCTCGAATCCATTAGAACAGCCCAAAATCAAACAAAAATAGAGTTACAGAAAAACATAGAAGTTTAGCCTTAAAACACAAACAATCCTCTCAAAGTACAATATGATCTCACTAAGAGATCGATCTAATCTCTTTCTTTCTCACTATAAGGATTTCATTCAATTTATAAAATACATCCAAACACTGTTGATCCAACGGTCATCTCGTTGCCAAGTGTCAGCCATCCAACAAAACCGCCTTATTAATAAAAGGCAACAATTCTGAAACCTTCAATCAATTAGGCAGGGTAGTTTGAACTGGGCTACTATTTTCAATCTTGGGCTTATAATTCCAACACCACCCTAAACTTTACAATTACCCTAATTAATTTTCAAGATTATAGGGATTTAATTCCAAATTAAGATAATGGTGATCAATGATCAATTTAAAACATAAAGAAAAAACATTATATGTAAATTCATTGAATTCAAGAATCTTCTACTTCTTCATTAAATATTTATTCAAATTCATAATAATTTTTCACATCATTATTGACCTGGGATGGTTTGACCAATTATGCCAAATAATAAAATCAATTTGAGCATCTAATTTAATATAAGATGTACTTCAATTGTATCAATATTAGATTCGAGTTTTTTATTCTCTCATTCAGGGATTAATGTCAATTTGAAGAAGTGTTTTGACAGGTAATCATAATAGGTAAGCGGCTAAATATTATTGATGCCTCTTTTTCATTATCAATAAAGAATGATATAACGACAATGAATTTAACAAATCCCAATAATACCAAGTTTCATATAATACGAACNAAGAATGATATAACGACAATGAATTTAACAAATCCCAATAATACCAAGTTTCATATAATACGAACATGCAAAATTAAAATAATGTCAAATGTGGTTCAACTATATTCCTCGAATTAAACATGGCTTTGAAGTCGTAAAATAAGATTTAAAAATGCTAGTGCACTTTAAATGATTAAGTAACGTGTCAGTAATTAATAAATTACAAATATGCATGCGAACCTTAAAAATCACTAAATGGCGTATGAAGCAATAAACAATAATATGTTAGCCACCCTGGTCTGCTTGTACGA
>CAIGRP010052621.1:0-16596 GCA_903798385.1 Fraxinus cuspidata
TTAAGTTGTGGAACCTAATTATTGTCGTTATACTGAGTCAGTATGTGAAACAACCTCAAATAATTTAGGATTTTTAGACTCGTAATTTTAATTTTACCCTAATTTGTCCTATAAATTGGAAGATGTCATTAGGATTGGTATGATCATTTAAAAAAGAGAGTGATTGAAGAAAATTGGATGTGTTTTTTTCTCTTGTAAACTTTTCTTAATCGTAAAAAATTATTGTGATGATGGAAGAAGTCATAATTTCATATTGAGAGAACCAATATAAATCTTACGTATTTTGTGTGTCTATTTTTATTCTGCAATTTTATTGATTTCTATGTTATAGAATTAGGATTATTAATTTTCAATCTTATGCACTATATTAATTCTTGGCGCAATACCCTCAAAGTAACGGACATATTGCCAAATATCCCACCTTTTTAAATTGACGAAAAACTCCCTTATATGAACTTTGAAGTGCGGAACACCTCATTTTCTTCAATTTCCTCGATAAATCTTTGTGAAATAGCGAATATACTTTCCTATTTAAATATAAAAAAAAAGAAATAAAGAATTAATCTTAACTGTAGTCCCATTTTTTTCTAAAAAAGTGCAAACGAATCCTAAATAAATAATTAAAAAAGAAAATTCCCTTTCGCCACCAAAGTTAATTAGCCGAGTTTTTCAGTGCTAATTGTTCTAACTCAAATCTAAGGGGTTCTGAGCTAGATTTTTAGTATGTTTAACTTTTTATTTAGTCCACGAGTCTTCTCCCCGGTTTCTAAGATCATCTTTTCTGCTTTCTTTCCGGTGAATCGATTACTTGGTTTGCTTACAAAATGGGATGAGTCTAGATGCCCGGCTACAATTGGTTAACCTTCAATTAATTAACATCTTTAATACTGTCAATTTAAATTATAAATTATGACACGTCATTCACCGTGCATCGGTATCAGTCAAATATTCTCAATAAACTTACTTACATTATAAATGTCGAAAGTGGTTCATCATTTCAGAAACACAACTTCAGTCTACTACGATTTGACATGGCTTTTTTACCCTACTGTCCCAACTGCACATGCATAGAGTACCCAAACTAATAGCCAAAATGTATTAGTTTCAGCAATTACATAAAAAATACGCATCGGATATCGACAAATCCACCTAAATGTGTTCGGTGACGTTCAACCGGTGTTCCTCATTCCGGCCGCAATGCCATTTATCGTTATAAGAAGAGCATCTCGTAGTTTGTTATTATCATTATCATGTCTTAATCTCTTCAATATCTCCACCTGCAACATGTTCATTGGATTCAGATAAGGCAGCCTGCTCTCAATCAATCTACGAAGACTCCGATTGTTGTCTGATAGTTTTTCATGTCCCGCAACTAACAATACAAACTTTTCTGCTGTTGTAAGCTCTGCTCTTAGCTCCGCACCAAGCTTTTGTCGGTTCTCAGACACAAGAACTTCATCGTAATGCTTGGCCACGTGAATGTCCGCTTTCCCCAAAACCATTTCTATGAGATCCACAGTCGACTGAAAGAACGGCCACTCTTTGTACATTTCGCGTAAATCTTCAGTATGCCCTTTTTCACAAACACCCTTCAAGCCTGCACCTACTCCAAGCCAAGCAGGTAGAACAAATCTAGTTTGGGTCCATGCAAATATCCAAGGAATTGCCCTTAGATGTCCAATTCCAGCTGAACTCTTTCTTCTCGTAGGACGACTTCCAATGTTAAGAAAGGCAAGCTCGGCCTGAGGTGTAGCCTCGTGGAAGTAAGCATAAAATTCTGGGTTTTCGTAAACTGTGCTACGGTAATTATTGCAGCTGACATTTGAAATCTCCTCCATCAGACTACGCCATTTTTCTTCCCTTGGGTGCTGTGGAGGCCGTAAGGTAGCCAGAAGGACGGCTGTTGTGTAGATCTCTAGCTGTCGAACAGCAATTTGTGGTAGTCCAAACTTGGCCTGCACCATTTCTCCTTGCTCGGTTGAACGCAAAGTACCCTGCTCATTTAAAGAAATGGCCAATGATATTGAGACATGGATCACATTAGAGTGATCAGTGAAGACAGTGAACTCACCATTAGTGAATATGCTAGAAATTCATTACAAATTAAATGGAACACAATTACAAATAACTTTCATCTTTTATGAATGAAAGTATTTTTAAGGAAAACAAAAAATTGCGAGCTTCAAGAGAAATATGCAATCTAAGCTATCTGGGACCCATTTGTTTCTCAAAATGTGGAAGCTTCTATCACATAAACAGAGACAAGAAATAAAGAGAGTAATCCTAGTATTCTTAAACAAACAGCCAATGATATTGAGACACAGACCACATTAGATTGAAGACAGTGAACTCAGAATAAAAATAAACAAAAAATTGCAAGCTTTAAGAGAGATGCAATCTAAGCTATCCGAGACCATATGTTTCGCAAAAGGGAAAATTCTATTTGTACCGAAAATGTTACACCCTCTCACATGCGTGGGGGGCCCATGTGAATAAAAAAACTCCCAAATGTGTAGTCCCCACACCCTATTGTGAGTGTAGATAAAAGGTTAGGTAAAAAAGAGGGTGTACATGTAACATTGCCCTTCGCAAAATAGTAGAATATGCAATCACAGTAACAGAGACAAGAAATGAAGTGGAAAAAACCACACGACGTTCTTCCTGTGAATGGAATAAAAGAAAGGCATCAACGGAAATGATAACATATGTCACTGTTTCATATTACTCTCTCGTTTAGTTCACCAAATGTTTCCCGTGATACCGCTGGCATAAACTCATATCATAGCAAAGAGCAGACCATAATTCATCTGGCCTCACTTTTATTTTTAGGTATATGACCATGCAGACCCTATTAGATGTATACACACTTTCCTACAAGAGCATGGTTAGCCATGGTTTCACCTGTTCTTATGCATATAGCGTCAATTGACAATCACGTGCAAAAAATCTTAGCATAATGAACTGAAGGACAGGAGAAACCTAGATTGCAGGTTTTCAGGCAAGATGCATTGAAAGTACAACATTTATGCAATGATGTCCAATGAATGTGAATTCAGCACATCCAGTGAGAAGATAATAGGACTTTTCATGGAAGGTACAAACTGAAAACTAACCATAACAGAACCAGGCGGTTGGGATTGAATAGCAAGGTACGTGGGACCACCACCACGTCCAATACTCCCTCCACGCCCATGGAACAGAGTAACCTTTATACCGTATTCATTGCATGCAGCTACAACATCTTCTTGAGCTTTGTAAAGTTCCCATGCAGCAGTAAAGCGGCCAGCATCTTTACCCGAGTCTGAATATCCAACCATCACCTGTACACAACAACTACTGCATAAACTTGGACCGAAGATGAACACTATGAAATATCAGGATAAATTTAAGGACAAGTACCTCCTGCTGTCCATTATGGTTCTTGATGATATGTTCATGGTACCAATCAGTTGATAGTAGTTTTCTGATCACTGAGCCAGCTTCTCTCAAGTCCTTAACAGTTTCAAACAGAGGAACTACTCGTAGCCTATTCCAAGGCAAGCACATTTCTTTGGTGAGAGTTTCATTGTACGAACACTAGAACAACAGAGATGTCTATATGAATCCTGGCAGATTTGCACTCAGCTAAACAGTTGAGCTGAAGTTCAATTATAGCACTTAAAGAAAATTTACAGCAGCGTTTTTGTCTAATACCAATAGGCAATAGAATTTGGGTGCAGAATTTTTTAAATTGTTACTAAGAACATATATCCATCCCTTCAATCAAGTAAAGTTAATTTATTTTCGTAGGTCCGATATAATTCATGCATTTCGATGATAATTTGTTATGTTTAAACTCCAAACTTCCAGTTGTTTCCATCAGAAAATAAATTCAAACTCTTACATTCCACCAGGACATGCTCTGCCAAGTTCTCCAGCAACAGCAAGGCGAGCATCCTTCTGCAAGAGCTCGACAGCAAGCACATCGCTAGCCTGCCAATTGATACAGACAAAATAGTGGTTGATAAAAGGAACTAGTAAAAGCTCTATAGCACAGGCACTTCAATTAGGGTAGTGTGTCCGTGTCCGACTCATGTCCGATACCGACACTTCTCGGATACTCTACCGTAATTATTTTTATTTTTATATTAGAAATATATATTATATATTGTTAATTCAAAGTTTATGGCAAGTGAAAAATAGGTACTCATGTTTAAAAGATTTCAACAAGAAAAATTAATAACAAGTATAAAACTAAATTTATACTATATAAATGAAGAATTTTTAAGAATTTAATCAACATGTCGATAACGTGTCGTGTCAGTAGTTTTTTTAAAAATCGCGTGTCGAAGTATCTGACACGTATCGTGTCTGACATACATGTCTGTGTCGGTGCATCATAGAGTAAAAGGAGGAGAAAAATAGATTACTTTGTTGAGAGACTTTTAAAGAAGCACAACATGAAGTATGAGCAAGCAGATTTTATTACAAACTATAACTCATACATTGGAGGCCATAGAAATCACATATGCTCCAAGTGAATCGCTTCCCAACTCTGCCGCTACTTTGAAGGTGTCTAATACTTCCTTCACGTCGGGGCAAACCTTACAATAGAAGAAATAAAACATGCGTAAGGAAACAATTTTGTGACACCATTTATGCAAAGATTGACCAAAAAATAACAGGGAAAAATAAAAATAAAATTGGTAAAAGCAACAAGTTTCCTAAGACATAGGCACATGCAAGTATGTAACTGTATAGGTCTGTTGAGAAAAGTAATTGGTATCAAGTTTTCTCTTCATTTGATAAAACATGGAAGGCAACCATGAAATGCAGAAATCATAGTAAAACAAAAAACCAATTTATTTATTAGATATTGAAAGGGCCCTAATGGTAAAATGCATTGCTTCTTAGTAAAGAAGTTGATATGCATTCCATGGTTGAGTACATTCTTTTTACTTGAAAATTGGTTATCACTTCAATCTCACAAGTATTTAAAATCTTGTTCACGTGTCTCACGCGTGATATCTCCAAATGTGCAAGTCCTTGCCCTATAGAAAGTCTTTAGTGACCAAATACTGAAGACCATGTATTCAAGCTGTAAGCAGCTTCCACTTTACAAGTGAGAAAGAATGATAAAGGTAGATGTTTACGCAAGCAAGTTTTACATGTCCAGGGTGAGTTTGGGATGTAGAAACATCACTCAACCATCCATCCACATGATTAGACACCCATTTTTGGTCGAGAATCGTGCAGAAAATGGCAACAATTTTCATTATATATGATTTGCAGATAAAACCCTCACAAACAACTACTTTCAGTAAGATAAATAACCTCTATAGTTGAGGGAACTAGAGGCCTCTTCCCTTTCAGCTCTCTTGTCAGAAATTCAAGTTTTTTATCTTCATCCCACTCACTGTAGGTACCCATATCCAGATACCCGGTAATTGCATCAAGTGTTTCTGAATGTCTGACAGATTCCTGTAAATCATGGAAGAGTTGTTAGAACGTATTGCGTAGAAACATCATAAGGACATCCTCTGGTACGGAGAACTACCTTATAGATTAAAAAATAAAAAAGTACAGAAAAAGAAAAGTGTTAGAACACAGTGTTTGTTGGTAAGGTGAACTAGACAATCCATAAAAAATTAAGAAATAAAGAAGTTGAAACCTTGTTTGTTGTAGTCTACAGTTGCCTAATATTGTTTACCAAACTTGCCCATAGTGTTAAACATCTTAGCCAACTACCTGACGAAGATCAAGCTTCATTAACACCATCCCAAAAGTAGCAACACGCCTTATTAGGTCTCCTAACCGACCATCAGCAAGGATTCCAGACCCACAAGATTGCTGCAAAAATACAATTCCAGACAAAATATCACATACCAAAAGGTAATATAAATTGCGGCTAAAATCTAACTCATTTATTTTATTAACCTTTTCTTCTTTTTCGGGGAGAAACTAGGCAAGGAAATAAAAAGCAACTAGATAGTGAAAGATACCAGTGATTCGTAGCACAGTAGCAGGGGTTCAAGAAGTTGATCTGAGGTTTCTAAATATTCCCAAGGATCATATTCACAAGGAAGACCCTCAAGAAGAAGTTCCAACCGCTTCCGTGTCTTCAAGAGCTAAATTTAAGGACAAAATACAATCTTTTACTATGTAATAATAAAAGAAAAGAATGGAAAAAGGCCCAAGAAAGAAGCAACACATTTCATCTTATATACATTTTAGTTGACCCGAGTGTTGAATTTTATCCAAGTAAAACAAAAGAGGACTAAGCCATTGAATGTTGGAACAACATTAGCATTAAATGTGGATAATTAATTGAGATAATCCATGACATAGCTATTAGCGTCTGACAATTGTCAATGTAATAATATTCCCATGGACTTCAACATAATGCTAATCTATCTCTCTTCTCAATAATCAACCGAGACAGCTTACCTCAACCAACTGGAACAACTATACATACAGGCTGGTCAAAGAGAACACTATCCAGTAAACAACCTCTAGCAAAACATAATTCCGCCTAAAGTGTAGATCTTTCTCACTGCATTCTTGAACGTGGTAAAAGAATTTGTTCATTTCACCTTGGACAAAGAAACCAGTAAAAATTCTTTTTTTAAGTCTAACCAACAATTCATGCAGTCTTATCATTTACTAGATAAATTAGTGTTATGTCCCTTCTAGACTAGTTTCTCACATCTATACAAACAATTCTCAACAAGCCACATTTATATAAACTTTGAGACATGATTATAATTAAGTGGATCTGTCATATATATAATTCTAATCATTGAAATAACTTAATAGGGGAAACACTAATAAATCCTTAAAAAAATTGTCCTATACAGAAAAACCAAAAGATTTTGTATAGATCCAAAAGTTCCAATATACCTATATTGCCATACCCAGACAATTTGGCTGAGTTAAAGTAATTTGGTGATATAAAATTACTCTTGACATATAGTGAATTCTTGTATGCCCTCTCCTCATTGTTGGGAAATTTGACTCGACCTTTTTGGGCTAGCGAGGCTATATCAGGTACTCCAGAGTGGATTGAATTGAAGGTGTCATTTTTTTTCTGATTGTCTTCAGATAAAGGGTTTGGAAGTAGAAAAATGTCAATCTTGGGTTTTTAGATTGTTCATAAAATTCTATGAATCATTTGGATTAGAAAGTTTTTTTTACGGGCTCTTTAGTACTTTCCCCCAAATTTATTCTTAATTAACAGCATACAATACTCTTTACCTTTGAAAAAGTCTTCCTCCCAGACAAAGTTAATTTTTTCGAGTACTTTTTTTTTTTTTTTTTTTTTTGTGCAAAGATGGTTTTTTGTGGAAGTCNGAAAGAGTTCATTTCCAGTACTGAAACCTTAAACAAGCACAAGAAATGTCAATAGACCAGAAGTACTAAGAAATCAGCATTGAGGCACAAGAAAACCTCTCAAAAATCTCAATATTTTCTGGTTCCAAGGTCTAAATTTGATACCAGAAGATAGGTAGCCATCCACATAGCAGATGGAGACATTTGTGCATGTATGAACACATGTGCGCGATGATCAAGTGGTACATTATTGTAATTACTATATCTTGTTATCGGAAGTGAAAAGCTTAGATGATGATTTTCTGAATTTAACTTATCATCTATCTGAATAGCAGCCCAACTATAAATTTCCCTTCACTCAAAAGCTGCAAACTTAGTAATTAGAGAACAATATAATAATAACACAGAGAAATGTTCTAGAATTCGGCTCGCTAATGAATTTTTATAATAATAATCAAAGTTCAGTGAATATAGAAAACAGAAAGTTAACATAATGAATTTTTGTAATAATAATCAAAGTTCAGTGAATATAGCAAACAGAAAGTTAACATAATGAATTTTTATAATAATAATCGAAGTTCAGTGAATATAGCAAACAGAAAGTTAACAAGCTATTTTCTAACAAAAAAATTCACCACACATGCAATAGCACAACCAGATATGATTACCATTTCTTTCACAAACCCAAGAACAACTCTGTAAGGAACTATTCCAGGTTGCTGAGAAGAGCTTGGTTCCAGAAGCCTTTGGAAACTGGTATGACCTATTTGAGATTCAGAAAATAGTTTCCTCTGAGCTAAAAGTTGACTGGAACTGAATGAAGCAGCTTTTGGTGTCACAGCAGACTGAGCATTACCCAAGTTACTACCATTTCCATCTCCAGTCGTTCTAATTGAAATTTTACCAATAGTAGAAGTTGATCCTTCCACTCTGGAAGAAGCCTGACCATCCTGCTAAGAGAGGAGAAGAGGGGTGGAAATCATCAAGGTGGTTCACATTGAAAAAGAGAAGACAAGAAAGCAAGAATGTCACACGCTTAATAAAAAAAATAGTGTCCCTAAATTTGAATTACCTGACAATTCAGTGGCATGAACTCTGACCCTAGAACGTCTAGTGGAGGATAGCGAGATTCCACATTGTTGCATTCTACAAAATGACAAAGTTTCTAAGGAGTTGTTCTCATATCATGCCTAAACAGACGTGAACAAATGCATGATCAGGATCTTACAAGAAGAGCAAAGAAAGTACGAACCATAACAAAGAAGAATGCACATAATAACTTTTTATAGTGAAGGTAGCATTTAGTTAACACTAGAATTATTTAAAAAACTAGCATGAACTAATGGTCCAAAGAGCAAAGTACAGGAACCCATAAAATTCCCAAAGCCTACAGTATTTAACATCTTAAAACTCCTTATGAAATGCAATAGCAATTGAAGAATCGGGCTAACACAACTGGTAGAAAATGAGGTAAAAGCTCCAAGCTGACAAAAGTATTGTGCCACATAACCAAGTTCTAAGACCACAATTAAGCAATCATTCTGAACCAATCAGCATGAAAGGACTATTCTGTAAGTACATGAGGCCTTAAGAATGTTCCTAATGTCTCACATGAAAAAACAATATTCTTAGGAGCAAGCAGAATCAATCCTTCAAGAATATTGAATAAGAAAAATTATGATAAGTCCTCCATGAATTTGGGGTCTTTTATATGAATAATTTTTCACCATTTTGTTCAATTAGGGCTACAAACTACCTCATCTCCAAAATGTTCTCAATAAGTTTGGAGTCGGCTACATAACTCCGTTTATGTCACTCCATTTGATCATTGCTAGGTCTATATGAAGATTCAAAGCAACTATATATCCTTAGCAACCACAACAACAGGTCATGATAGTTTCTCTCTACCCACATCCCTCAGTCTACAAAAAATATTTTTCAAATACCTGAACTTTAACCACCTTCAGTTGTTAAGCATATGCAGGGGTGGACACGGGGGGTCCCGGGGCGGGGGGTCACGTGACCCCCCCAACTTTTGAGAATTTTTTTTTTTTTTTTATAAAGTCATGTTTGGTATCGATTGAAATATAAATTTTAATCTAAATCAAAGTTAACAATTAATTTTAATAACATATTTCATGGAATCCATAACTGTTTAATTTTTATCAAAATTTCCTAAAAAATTGATTTTAATCTCCAACAAACAGGGACAAAATCACAATAAATTTGAATTTTTCTCTTTTCTCTTGCTCTCTTTTACTCTTTTCTTCACGCCTTTTAACAAAATTTTAACTATTCTAATTTTTTAAATTTTTATATAATTTCTCTACAAATTATCACATTTACTACAAATCTTCACTTTCCAATCAAATTTTCAAGTAATTAGAACCTAAATTTGCATTTTTCTTTTATCAAACTGTATATATAGAATGTGTCTGAACTCATTATATCCAATTTGACTTATATTTAACGAATTGTGTTTATTTGATTAATTATTAGTATTGATTATTAGTTATATGTTTTTCCTTTCGATTACTTGAATTGATTGTTCGTATCAAATACATTATAAGATTTTTAAACGTAAATATGCATTTTTTTTGATGAACAAAATATTAATAAAATGACTCTTCAAAATCAAATAGATGAAAATGATTAGCAAAATATTAATGAAGAAACGTTTTTTTAAATGTAAATCTGTATTGTTTCAAGTCAAGTATGAATTATTCAAAAAATCAAAAATAAAGTATTCGATTTGTACAGGATTTGATTGTGCCCCTAACCTAAAATGTATGCGTCCGCACCTGAGCATATGTTCTCATTTCTTACCCTATCCAGTTTAGTATACCAAACCTTCATCTTAGAATTCTCATTTCATGACTTAGTCATTTTGTCAACGCCTCTTGCCATGTTAATGTCAGCCTGTCTCTACCTTACTAATTTGTACTTCAACCAAGAACATATTGAAGTCTATGCAAGACATGTCTCAGCAATTTAAATTGTCCTCTTAATTTATTCTTAATTGGTGCACAACCACTTGTTGGCATATAGCTTCATTTTCAATTTTATTCATTATATTGTGACAGGAAATTCATCTAACATCCTCATTTTTGCTATGTTCATTTTTTGATAATTTTTTTCCTTTAACTAGGTAAGTATCTTCCATTATTATGTGAACGGTGTTCAACACGTATCAGACACCGGTGCATCTCCGATGCCTATCGGAGTCCCTTGCGACGTGTAAAAAACGAAGAAATGCATATGGCTGGAAGAAGAAATGCAGAGTGAGAAGAAGATGGTGGCTTGTGACTATGAAGAAGAAGACTAATGAAGAAGAAAGAATAAAAGAAGAAAGAAGAAAATGAAGAGACGTGACTCTTAATGAAAAGTCTGTGGATGTAAACCAGTGTACTTTTCAATTCAAATTGTTGGGCCCAATAACATATATTTAATTTACTTTTTTTCCAGTCTTATTCTTTAACAAAGCAACATGTGAAATTTGCCTTGAATTAATTTTTTTACCATTTTACCCTCCAACAAAAAATAAAACTTACTAAAGAAGTCAAATCCCTTTCTTCCCCATAGTAGCCCACGGAAATTGCAAGAGAAATTCAAAAAATTCACTTGTTTATTAAGAAACATGTATGAATTTAATGTCAAGTTTGATTTCTATTTATTATTTAATTATTTACATATATGATGCAATAAGTATAAAAAAAATTTTACTTTAGACTAATAAATTAAAATAAGTTAAAAAAATATTTTAATCAATGTGTCGACGTATCATATCGGAACTTTTTCAAAATATCGCGTGTCGGCATGTCGGTGTCAATGTTTCTTAGATTCTAGTAGTGTCCTTATTGTTACTACGACCAAAAGACATTCATGTATTTTGTCGTAGTTCTACTTCACCTAAAATACCTACATTCAAAAGTGTTCCTCAAAATCTCTAACTTACATATCATCCCCTTCACAGTATCAAATATAATTACATCAACAAGTATTACACCCAGGGACTTCATTTCGAATTTGCCTAGAAAGTTCATCCTTGAATAATGCTATAACCAACTAATATGCCAAAGAATTTGATAGTAAAAATCAAATGAAGTAGAGAATAATCATCAGGAAATGGTATTAGCTTTTCATAGAAAGCAACTCAATTTTCTTGGAAGATTCTCATTTACAGCAATGATCTTGGAACACTAAAAAGAAAAGAATTCTTAAAAGCAATGAGATATGGAAAATTTTTATTAAGTGGTACTCACTCAATGGATGAAAAAATGTGAGCAAAACTACTGCATATGCTGTAAGATGAAAAAGTAAAGCAGCAACTATATAACTATTGACAAAGATCAATGGAACCATAAAGAGATCATGCACAACACAAAGGTTAATATAAGGAAAGGAAAATAAAGAACTGTATATTCCAGAAGTAAATAGTAATGCCTGTCTAAAGCATCATTATGAGAAGTAAAGTTGCACTTAGGCATGACATTTTATAATGTAGATGGAAGGACAAGCATTCATCAAAATATTAACATTATTTAGAGAATGTTAATTAGTACAAAACAAGCCTTTAATAAACACATTCGTGTACAGACACAAGGAAACCAAGAACAGCAGTTTAACCTAGATCAGAAGTATGACCTGTGCAAGAGGGAAAATCAGCTCCAGCCGGTAGCTGTGATGGAAAGGGTGGAACGCGATGGGAATTGTGCTTCAATTGATTCCAAGTTGAGTGCTGATTCTCTGATGACGTTTCTGAAAAATATTTGAGCCGTGAAAAGTTGGAACTACCTTACCAGTGCTTCAATTGCAATGCATTCATAAGAGATAGTAAAAGAACAGCATCGACAACATTTATAGCAAGGAACTTCCTATAAAGTATATATTTATCTTCAGCTTCATCTCATTAATTTCTAGTTTATTATGACACCCAAGTGAATGTAAATGAATATGAGAAATTAATTACGACGATTCATACAGAAATTACAACGCATGCAATATGCATAAGTACAAAAACGTGAAAGAAAATTTCCAGCAAGGGAATGTAGATGTTGAGGGAAAATCAAGCATCATATAAGAGTTATGTAACCGAGAAAAGATTTCATACTTGAAGACCATAGCTAAATTTAACTCTTAAGTCAGCCAAAAGTGAATTGGATACAGAAATAAAATTGCAAATAAAGCTTTTGAGTTCTCGTTTACATATTCAAGCTTACATGCACAGCTAATTTTTAGTTTTTTTCTTCACATGTTAAGATGATCATATCCAATCCTAGTTAGTAATTCTATGCTAAAGACTACATTCTCAAATAATACAAGACTCAATTCTCTTCCAGCACATAATTTTCATATAAATCACAAGTTCATCCAATCTCCCAAGACAAAATCAAACATTAGCCGCAGCTAGCTAAGCCATCTCATGAAGAACAGCCTTCAAAAAGAAAACTAGTAGCATACAAAAGAACGTAGACATGACAGACCTTTTTCCAGAATCTCATGTGCCAGTCTAGATAAATGATCATTGCATTGATTCATAGAAAGTTCAAATCTGAGGTTATCAATTTCACGTATGTACAGATCAACAGACATCCACCTGGACAAAAGAGATACATCTCTTGTGACCTGAAAATACAAAAAGTAAAAACTATGATCATACCATGATGACAGAATTGTTCTTGTAAGTTGTAAGATGAATTCAGGGTTCTTTGAAAGAGAACACTGCAAAACCCACCCCAGTGAGATTTGCATTGATTTGTATGCTTCAACAAACTATACCCATCCAGTGTCTAGCTAAAAGAAAAGGGAAAAAAATTTAAACAATAACAGCACCTAAAGTATCACCTTTGCTGTCACGTTTGGATTTCCATCTCGATCGCCCCCCATCCAAGACCCAAATTTTATAGGCGTGCAGGTCAAAGGAAGTGGTCTTCCAGTATGCTGAGGAAAGTGAAGGACAGATCATTGAAAGAGAAATTATGAACCATCGTTTGAAAATATTTGTAGAATAAAAGAAAACAACCTTCTTTAGAGCATTGCTGACACGGCGTAAATAATGCGGTACAGCTCGCCAAAGTGATTGCTCCACGATATTTAAGCCTGAAAAAACATTGTTTTAGCAGTGGAAATGAATGTGAATTGGAACATATATCCAAATATGAGGAGTTACCAGCCCTAGCTTCATCAACTGGAGTAGGCTTGTGGCGCCTAAGCTCATCTGTTTGCCATATCGCAGTTATCTCCCTCACCTACAAAATCAGAAAGAATCAACTCAAAGTCCATGAAATATTTGCGAAAAAATTTCTTGGTCTTTTTTTTTTCCCACTGTTATATGAAGTGCTTACCAAATCTTCTATCAGCATCTCGCGATCTTCATGCCCAAGATCAGGACGATCATTATATTCCAAAAGGTGCTGTGAGACAATGAAGACTCGCGAGTCAAAGTTGAAGAAAAGCTCATGGCTAATATGCAAAATCGCCAGAATATAGTAAAATGCTGAAAAAAAGTACCGCAATTCTGATATGTTTATATTGTAAGGTACGTCGGTTTATTTGTGTTGGATGTGCTGTGAGGACAATTTCAACCTCCTGCAGGATGAACCAATATTACTGGACAAAATAGTTGATGGAATAACTGTTTGATTAGCAAACATAAAAGAGATAGAAATAAAAACCTGCTTGCAAACAGCATCATAAAGCTCATCTGGAGAAACACCAGCTTGGACGAGTTTATTGAAAGTATCATCACAAGATTTTGACAAGTTTCCCAGACTCTTGGCCTTAGTTACTCTGGACAAGTTGGATGTTAGCCTACTAAACAAATCTTTAATCTTTATTAATAATTAGATTTGTCAGCATCACAATTTTTGGACTTAGAAACTACTTTTTAAGACAATTAACATCTGCAGTTTGCCAGCACATGGATATTGGAGGGTATATTAGATTTGGAGGACAAAAAGGCAGTATTTGAACATTTAAGAGTACCATGCAAGCCAACAATCATTGAATTTGCATAAAAACTGATGACGAACCCTGAAAGCTTAATAGCATAAATGTATCCTTAAGATATATACCTTGGACCAAATATTAACCCAAAAGCCCGTACCTATATATTTAATCACCAATTGTTATTCTTCAGGTATGAGAAAATACTTTCTCCCTCCTCTTCCCCTTGGATGCTCTACCTAAATTAATGAATATAATAGAGAAACCCTTACTTCGCTGAATTATTAATTCATTCGTTTAAAGGCAGCACTGTTTTGCAAATCCAAATAATCCAAAGACATCAGAATAACTACTTCAGTCTGAATGTTGCTATAAGACAGACCCTAACTTCATCTCTCTCACAAGTCACAAGGTAACTTGGCCCATGTAAAAAGTGGTGAACAAAAACTTGTAACTATATCCCGACAAGGACAAAAAAATCAATTTACCTGTGATGAGTTTCTGCAATTCCTGTCAAATTTAGATAATGGCTGAATGCTCGAGCGAGTGACAAGGCTTCCTCTAATGTCATTTTTGATAACTCTGCAGCCAGTTGTTTCTCAAGCAGCTCTGCTGTGTCTTCAATTCCTGCCGCCCTCATGTTGCATGCACTCTACAAGCCGTATATTTGTTCATATATTAGTTTTTTTTTTTTTTTAACTACCATATATTAGTATTTATATTCACCATGAACTCAATAAATCCAAATAATAATGCATTTTTTATTTGCAAGAGGAAATTAACATTAGGCCCTTGTTTGGTAGCGATTAAAATCAAATTTTTAATAGATTTTGATAAAAAATGATGAAATTTGTGGTTAAAAAGTTGTGGAACTCATGAAATATGTGGTTAAAATTAAATGCTCATTCTAACTTAGATTAAAATCTGAATTTTAATTAGTACTAAACATAGGCTAAGACATCAAGAAATTACTTTCAATAATGTATGCTAGAAAAGTATTATGATTAAGTGTGCACTTGTACTCTAACAATGCAATCGCACATAAAATCATGATAGAGATACGTATCAATGATCATCTATGTGACATATACATATACAAATAAATATGTGTTATGGATATATATATATAGATGGAAAAAATCATTAAGGCCTGATAGGTCCAAATGTGCAACACCGAATTAATGTAAACATTGAAATATTTCTGCATTAGATGGATATATGCAAGTGTATAAACTTGAACATGGAATCAACCATCATAGCTTGAAATATGAGTCAAAAGCACTAAAATTATCCACAGATAAAAAAATTAATAACGTAGCTTCAGTAATGTGTTCTAGAAAATGTAGTATTAAGCTAAAGTGTACACTTATAGTCTAACATAATAATCACATCTAAATGCATGGTAGAAATAGATACAAGTCGCCATTTATATCAACATACAGGATAAGTAGAAATATATATATTAAAATATATAGATGGAAACCAGTAAGGACCCATATGCCTAGGTGTACATGAACACACTTGAAGCAAATCAATAATTGATTTCTGCATTTGATAGGCATACAGCATATGCATATGTGTAAATTTGAGCAAGAAAGCAAGTATAATAGCTTGAAATATGTTGAGAAGGAAAGGTCAACGATATCTGGCCATTCATTGACAAATGTATTGTATTAGTTGTTTATTTGTTTAGTTGCCTTTTATACTTAAACTACCTAGAATAGATTAGCATGATTGTAGGAAATCTCTTGTATAAAGCTACGTCTTCTAATTCAATAAAATTATTCAAAGGCAAATATTATTTTCCTTTTTTACATGGTAACGGAGCAGGGAACGATACCCTAGCTCTCTGCCCTCTTTCTTCTTGCCTTTCTTTTTTCGTTGTTTCTCATTATCATGACGGAACAACAACCTTCGAATGAAGGCAAGCTTGATGCTGCCAATCCATATTTTCTTCACCATTCTGATCATCCAGGAATGGTGCTTGTTTCCAAGCCCCTCAATGGGGATAATTATTCGACATAGTGTAGAGCCATGACGATTTCTTTGAACGCCAAATCCAAGTTATGTTTCATAGATGGGACCACCACAATGCCGTTTGCCACAGCCAAACCAGACGACTATGCTTTGCAGAAAAAATGCGACGATATGATCCTCTCTTGGATTCTCAATTCACTCACACAAGGCCTTGCATACAGTGTTATTTTTTCGACCACCACCCAGGAGGTATGGGAAGACCTTCGGGATCGTTTTTCTCAAAGCAATGCCCCTCGTATTTTTCAGATTGAGAGGGACATTGCTTGTCTTCCTCAAGATTAGATGACTGTTGCAGCTTATTACACA
>CAIGRP010052625.1:0-19005 GCA_903798385.1 Fraxinus cuspidata
GCAATGCACGCATGGTTCGAGGACTTAATTCCGTCATGGGCTCGTAACGACTTTGATTATATCCTTCTGATTGTGGAGTATTTTGCTGCTCCTCATATCGTTCGACCACAGACTGAACTATTCGTTGGCTAGCTGGCTATTTATCAGAGTTTTTCTGAGGCATATTGCTTTACTTTACGTATCTTCAAACACTAATTGTCCCACCATGTGTACCAAATTGTTTCGCGCGAGAAATTGGGCCTCACTAACAATTAGAAGAAGGTTCAAACAATTGTATAAGGAACAACCCCTCAAGGTAAAGTCCCAAAGAGTGGTGCTTTATTTATGAATATTACAATTTACAAGAAGCGAAATGCCTCCAAGGGGCACAAGCACACTGAACTCGCAAAGTAATTGGCAATTAAAAAAGAAAGAAACGAAATTACATAATTCTATGTTTGAGATTTGGGTTTGATCTCCTTTCTTCTATGTTCTCTTTTTCCTTTTATACTTTTTCGACAGTTTTTCCTTATAACACTATTTGAAAAATCGCTTATCGCCCTGTAACCACCCACTTTCTTCATGATAGATGACTTGTCAATAACTGATGCTCATCGTCCTATAACTACCAACTTTCTCCATAATTGATGATTTGTCAAAAACTGTCCTTAACTGCTGCTATTACTCCTATCATTTAACCTCTCATGATTGAGGTCCTTGTGTTGTGCAATGAACTGTTTCAATAACTGTCGCTTTAAATAATAATAAGGCACCACGGTCGCTCGGATCTTGGGCGTCCTGCATGCTTAGGCGATGATACTCGCCCAGATCTTGGGCGTCTTGCCGGCTTGGGCGATAATGGGCCCCCACTATATGACTCCGTCTTGGGTACTGTCTTGGGACTTTACATGTCTCGTTTGGGTCCATCCTTCGAGTTTCCTGACTTGGCTTTCATATTTGGACCAATTAATTGGCCCTCATTTTTGTATGTCAACATACACATTCCATCAACTTCTATTAAAATTTACTAAAAACTGATTTTTACCTATACCAAACAGGGGCTAAGCTCAACCATCGTTATTGAACTAAACTGAAGCACAAGAGTCAGCATTTCCTAAGTAAACTATCTCGACCTCATCCCAACACAAATTCAACTCAAACATTTAATGTATCAAAATTGAATCATGCGCATAGATAGTGACACCTATATTGAATTTAGTAACTTGACACAAGCATTTCACATGAATTTTTAGGATGCATTTTAACTATCTGTCAATATTATGCAAACATGAATTAACTATGCTAAATGTAAGGATTTTTTAATCGATCATGTGGACTTATATATGAATTATTGTGTATTAAATTAAAAGCTATCAATTTTGGTTAAACCCGTTTAAAGTGATCTAATAAGGTTTCGATATTTTGGGTTTTGAAACATCTAATGAAAGTGTGAGCCTTTATTTGTAGAGACCGGACATGTTCCTAATTTCATGATAGATTGAGTTAAGTTAACAGGTCATTAGTATATATACATGGTTATATTCCCTGGATCACACGAGTGATTGTTCATTCTGTTCTGACTCTCATCATCAGAGAGAAATAAATGGACAATGTGTTGATCTGGAAGACTAAAAACGCAGGACTCATTCGTTGCATTAACCATATCTAATTCAGACACGCTTCCACTTTGGTTCATAAAATCTTGATGATCCAACATGAAAGATCATTATAACGGTAAAAGTTTTCCCTACAAGTGGTATCAGAGCTTATTCATGTTGAATAATTGAGAATCGGAATTTTAATTTGGTTCTTGTTGAATTTGAAAACTTTTCGGCATGTCTTCCATGATTTCGCTTTTAAAAAAAATGGAAAGTCGCACGGGCTGTAGCGTAGCAACGTCATCGGCTGGTGAAGCAACAGCTGCCGCCGTTGGTGCAGCGCTTGCTACATCGCATGGCGCTGTGCGCGACGCAGCACCGCACTGCTGCATATGCCGCAGCAGCGAGCGCTCCTTCCAGCTACCAAGGGGCAGCGCTTGCCGTATTTTTTTAAAGTTTCAGTGATTTTTTTGGGGTGAGGGCCTAGGTTGAAAATTTGATAATTTTAGGCCCTGCTTGCAATTTCAGATTAGGGTTAGGGTTGCAATTTTTAATATATGTTTTAATAATTCAACCCATTTAGTTTAAAATTCATCCAAATTGGGCCTTTAAATTTCTGGGTTCAATAATTCAGGCCTTGAAGTTTCAAAATTAATTAATTTGGGTCATTAAAGTTCTGAATTTTGTAATTAAAATCCTCAAAGTTTCTAATTTGTTCAAATTAGCCCCTAAAGTTTTCAATAATTATTTTTTGACCCATAAATAAATAAAATATGCAAATTCGATGATTTTCTTTTTCAAAATTTGGTACAAAGAATTCTTTTCAGAGGTATAATATTCGAAAGTGAATTAATTGAAGCAACATGTTGTCAAATCAATCTCTCTTGTGGAAATTAATTAATTTAGAATATTAAAAATGTGGTTGTGTGTGCTTTCATGAGAATATTTGATTGGTTCAAATGAAGGTCAATATTTGGACGACTTGCACATGTACCTGTGGTGATAAACATGTAGCGATTATTTGGTTTAACGTGTGATCAATAAATCAGTCCAAAGAAAGGTTTATTGATTGACGTGTTTATTTATTGTCTGTATTTGATCACTACACCAAGAGTACCACTTACAAGTCAATATTTTTGTCAAAAAACTAAATATTGATGTTGTGCTAGGTATCTTGTGATGGGTCCTACCATTATTTGAAATTATTATTTGCATATTAAGGATATTTATGTAAGTTGTTCCAATTAATTGTTCTCTAATTCAGTTTCAGGTTTTGCAGCTAATATCTCTGCTGGCACCAATTCAATTTCAATGCTTAATGGCACCAACGTCAAGGTATGACAAGAGAATGTGATGATTGTCCTCGGATTCATGGATCTGTACATTGTTGTACGGGTAGATCAACCTGCTGCACTTACTAATATGAGTACTTCTGATGAAAAGAGAGAGATGAAAAAGTGGGAACGATCGTCCTATTTCAGAAGCGTTTTGAGGCACTATGTCCAATAAGGTGACTACAGCTAAGGGTTTCCTTGAGGACCTTGAGAAGAGATTTTCCAAGAATGAAAAGGCTGAAACTAGTATACTTTTGACAAACCTTATCTCAATGAGGTACAGAGAGAAATGAAACATACGGAGTACATTATGGAAATATCTTATATTGCCTCAAAACTAAAGGCACTCAAGTTGGATTTATCTGAAGACTTGTTGGTGCACTTAGTTCTGATATCCCTTCCGGCACAATTTAGTCAATTCAAGGTAAGCTACAATTGTCAAAAGGACTCATGATCCCTTAATGAGCTCATCACTATGTCTAAGAAGATGAAAGATTGAAGCATGATAAGACAGAAAGTTCTCATTTAGCACCACCTCCAAGGACAATATAAACAAGAAAATGAAAAATGATAAGGAAGCTGCGTGTACAGCATCACAAAAGAAACAGTATAAGGAACAAACTTAGTGTGATTGTTTCTTTTGTGGAGCTGCTGGTCATAAGAAGAAGAATTTTACCAACTATCACGCATGGCGTGCCAAGAAGCGTATTCTTCCTCATTTGACTTGTTCTGGGCTTAATTTAATTTCGGTACCTAAACACTCATGGTCGATAGATTCTGGTGCAATAACTCACATCAGTGGGTCTATGCAAGGTTGCCTGAGTCGTCAAAAATCAAGTGATGGAGAAAAATACATCTATGTTGGCGACGACAAGACGATAAAAGTATAAGCAATTGGAAAATTTATATTATTGTTAAAAACTGAATTTTATTTGGATCTAAATGAAACATTTATTGTACCGTCTTTTAGACGAAATTTGATTTTCATTTCTACTTTGGATAAATCTAGTTATTGTTATTCATTTGGGAATAGAAAATTTAGTTTGTTTCATGATTCAAAAATGGTTGGTTCAGATTTTTTATCAGGTTACGATAATATTTATTTAATTGATATGATTACTTCTTTTAATGAATCATTGTATGTAAGTACTCGATGTGTAAAGCTAAAATTAACCGGCGAGAATTCTGCCTCGTTATGGCACAAAAGATTAGGTCACGTCTCCGAGAGAAGAATTGAGAGACTTGTGTCTAACGGAATCCTCAATCCCTTTGACTTTACAAATTATGGCATATGTGTTAACTGTAAGGGAAAATAAACCAATAAAATGAGATTTCAAACCAACTGGACTTTGAACGTCTTAGAACTTATACATACGGACATTTGTAGACCATTCCCTATGGCTTCTTTGGAATGATCAATAATATTTTATAACGTTCATAAATGACTTTTCAAGATATGGTTTTATATATCTCATTCATGAAAAATCACCATCGTTGGATGTGTTCAAAACCTATAAACCTGAAGTTGAGAACCAACTCGACAAATGGATTAAAAACTTCAGATCTGACAGTGGTGGTGAATACTATGGTTGATATGACGGTTCATGTGAACAACGTCCATGATCATTTGCTATATTCCTAGATAAATGAGGTATCGTCCCAGAGTACACTATGTCGGGTTCGCCCACTATGAATGGTGTTGCTAAAAGACGAAATAGAATACTTAAGGATATGGTGAGGAGTATGATTACTCATTCTACCTTACCAGAATCACTCTGGGGTGAATTATTAAAGATTGCAATGTATATACTCAACAGAATTCCAACTAAGGCCACTAATAAAACACCTTATGAGCTTTGGACGGGCAAAATGTCTAGTTTGAAGCACGTACACATTTGGAGATGTCTAGTTGAGGCAAGACCTTATAGATTAAATGAAAAGAAACTGGACGCAAGGACTATCAGTTGCTATTTTATTGGATATTCTGAAAGGTCCATGGGTTACAAATTTTATGATCCCACAACTAAGGCAATTTTCGAGACAAAAAATGCTTGGTTCTTTTAGGAAGTTGAGTTTGCGGGGAGAGAAATGGTTACTGACTTGGTGTTTGAGGATGAATGCGTTGAAATTTCTCCAATTGCCATTGACAATGATTAGAATCAAGTTTCTATCCCTGACATTGTTGAAGAAGCAACTCCAGAATAAGATAATGTCATTGTATCTCCCTCTAAAGGTCAACAACTTGTTCCAAAAGAACAAACTTTACAGCCTCAAGAACCAATGCCATTAAGAAGATCCACTGGAGAGAGGAGAAGTGTGGTTTCAGATGATTACATCGTATTTCTACAAAAACATGTAGTTGAAATTGGAGTAGTGGAAGATGATCCCATCAACTTCTATCAAGCCATGGAAAGTTTTGACTCTCAAAAGTGTCTCGATACCATGAATGAAGAGATAATTTCCATGAAAGACAACGACGTGTGGGACCTCGTTCCATTGCATGAAGGTGAGAAATCCATTGGTTGCAAATGGATATTGAAGATCAAGAGGGATTTGAAGGGTGATGTATAGAAGTATAAGGTTCGTCTTGTTACAAATGGCTTTACACCGAAAGAATGCATCAATTATAAAGAGACTTTCTCTTTAGTTCTTCGAAAGACTCTTTCAGGATTATAATGGCATTGATAGCACATTTCGATCTTGAGTTACATCAGATGGATGTTAAGACAGAGTTTCTCAATGGTGACATTGATGAAATAATTTTTATGGTGCAACCAAAAAAACTTTGTGTTGAATGATGCAAAGCAAATTGAACTAAAGAAATTCATCTATGGACTCAAGCAGACCTCTCGTCAATGGTATTACAAGTTTCATTAAGTGATCATCTCATATGGTTTTGAGATGAATTTGGTCGATAATTGTAAATACCACAAGTTCAGTGAGAGTAAGAATATTTTTCTAGTATTATATGTCGATGACATATTGCTTGCCAACAACGATATATGCTTACTGCATGAAGTCAAGAGATTTCTAGCAAGGAATTTTAAGATATAAGATCGTGGTAACGCATATTTTGTATTAGGAATTCAGATACACAGGGATCGTTCTCGAAGTATTCTTGGATTATCACAAAATGGCTATATCGAAAATGAACTTAAAAGATTTAGCATGCAAGATTGTAAACCATGTGACAACCCCTGTAGCTAAAGGAGACAAGTTTTGTTTAAGTCAATACTCAAAAAATGACTTGAAAATTAAAGAAATACAGAAAATTCCTTATTTTTCGGCTATAGGGAGTCTGATGCATACTCAGATTTGTGCACATCCGGATATAGCATTTATTGTTGGGATGCTAGGGAGATATTTAAGTGACTCGAGAATTTATCATTGGAAAGCAACCAAATGGGTCATGTAGAGAACAAAAGACTACATGCTCACATACAGGAGATCAGATCAATTGGAGATCATCGATTATTCTAATTTCGATTTCGCAGGACGCCAAGATAGTAGGAGATCCACTTCAGGTTATATCTACCTACTTGTTGGAGATGTTATTTCATGAAAGAGTGCTAACCAATCACTCATGGCTACTTCCACCATGGTAGCAGAGTTTATAGCGTGTTATGAGGCATCAAACCATGGAATATGGCTGCGAAATTGTCACTAAGCTGCGTATTATGGACAGTATAGAAAGATCACTCAAGTTATTATATGATAACAAATCAAAAGTGTTGTATTCCAATAACAGCAGGAGCTCGATGAAGTCAAAACATATAGAGATCAAGTTCCTGACTGTTAAAGAAAGAGTTTAGAGTGGACATGTGTCAATAGAGTATACTGGGACAAACTCTATGGTTGCGATCCGCTTACTAAGGGATTAATACCTAATGTCTTTCGTGAACACAATGCTCATATAGGTGTAATATCTCTTGAGGGTATCTAGTTTCAGTGGAAGTTTGTATTTCTATGTTTTTCATATTAGATACATATACTGTTGTTTTGGAATTTATGATTTATAGTTAAATTTATTTTCGGTTATATAGCTTTTTGGGTTTATTATTTCTAGACTTGTTTGAAAATGATCTCACTAAGGTATTAAGGTGGACCAGTTGGAAATAGGCATGTTAAGATCACATCACATGTAATCTTCATACTACATATCCATGTTTGATTCATGTCATTCAATTATGTCGATATACGTAATCCATTTATGGGTTTAGTTACGATAAAAGTAGCGAAAATCTTTTTAATCCTAGTTGATATGATTGATGGACCGGATTGTTTGGGGATGTAAGGATTGTAAGGATTTTTTTTATCGATCATGTGGGCTTATATGTGAATTATTGTCTATTAAATTAAAAGTTATCAATTTTGGTTAAGCTCGTTTAAAGTAATCTCATAAGGTTTCGGTATTTTAAGTTTTGAAGTATCTAATGAAAGCGTGAGCCTTTATGTGTAGATATCAGACTGTACATAATTTCATGATGGGCTGAATTAGGTTAACAGACCGTTAATATATATAAATGGTTATAGTCCCCGAATCACACGAGTGATTGTTAATTCTATTCTGACTCCCATCATCAGAGACAAATAAATGAACAACGTGTTGATCTAGAAGATTAAAATCGCATGACTCATTCGTTACATCTGATTCAGGTACGCTTCTATTTTGGTTTATAAGTTCTTGGTAATCCAACATGAAAGATTGTTACGACGGTAAAAGTTTTCCCTATACTAAATTCTTTCATCTTTAATTCTCAGTTGTTTTTTGCGTGGAGCCATCCTATTTACACAAAGTTTAAATGTATTTTCGTTGTTTTTATAGTTTTCTAATTCTATTCGAATTTGTCTACAGAATTAGGTTTCACTTTGATGCTTTAAATACGTGTTAAGAGTTTGAAAGCCCCACAGCCTTTTTTGATTAATAATAATAATTCAAATTTCCATTCTCTGGTGGATTCTCCGTTCGAGCGAAATACAAACAAAATCCGTTTATGATACGAAAAAGAACATTTTTATTATTATTCACGTTTTCGACCTGCGTCACCTACATAACTATCCGGTTGAGCTAGAGCTGCAGTCATTATAATGTCATCTGAGAAAGGAATAGGTTTATATAACTTCTCAACATGCATATCTAGCAATATATGTGAACCAAATCCAAATGCTACCATCTATTTATCATATCCCTTGAGTTCTTGATCATACAAATCGGACTATGATGTTCAAACTCAAAACAAAATTTAAAAAAAAAAAAAAAATTAAAAAAAAATTGTTTACGTTTTTCAAGTCTTCTACGACGTCCAATTCAGTAGCATAGCTCCTCTGATAACTCTTCCACTAATAGCCCAAATATGCCAACCTCAATTTTTGCAGCAGTCTCTTCCTCCTGCTCTCGAAATTTCGTCCATCTGTCTGATTCTCGTTGGAAAGCCAATTCAATCATCATATCTACGGTGTCAAATACTACTCCACTATTGTTGAAGCAATTCATTTCGCTGTTTTCCTCGATGATTAGATCCAAGGCTAGCCTCTTCATATCAGTAGGAGTCTTCCTCATTTTCTGAAGCCTCGATCTGCTAAAGACTTCGGAAGCAAATGTGTCGACACTATGCTCTCTGTACTTTGCAAATGGATCATGATCTTTGCATTCCTCTCTTTCTACTTGTTCATCATCATCTGATCCTTCTAGCAACTTTCTCTCGAGTTCTATTGGATCTAACTCTGCGAGTTTTTCAAATCTGTGAAGCCTGTGCAGCAGCTGCTGTTTTGCTCCTGCAAGTTCAGTACAAGTGAAAAACACAAAATCATAATCAATCTCTCTCTCAGACACCTAATAATTCTGTCTTCAAGCCATTTCAAGTAGAGCAAAAATGTGACACGAATTCAGTCAGTCTAAAATCGACTAGAAGTCATCATCAACAACGAAGTTAACGAATGATAGGATATAAAGACAAGTCCTTGATGAAGCTAATTGGTTATGAAGGTCTAATTTTTAGCTGTTAAGTTAAACGAATAGCCCAGAATACACGAAAAAAATGAGAAAGCTACAGCTTCTCATTCTTTTTGGCCTCAATGAATTAGTGAACAGACAGAAAAAGATCAAAGAAATCCAACAACACATAATCAAATACACAATTCTGCACCATTGCTGTCCCTATACATTATTTGAAGACGACTGCGACAATTGAACAATAACTCCACCACCAGAATGCGGGTCGTACAAGAAGTTATGAACATGTCATGATATGATTTTCTATGGAAAAAACTGTATCACAGAAATAGCAACTGATGTACATGTAAAATGCTTGTCACTATTGATCCTGCAATGATTCCTAGCAACACTTGATTTAAAATATGCCTCACAATCTTTCTTATAACTAAGAGGAATATGTATGATCCTGTATTCATGTAAAATCATATATATTTTATCAACGAGAAATCTTACATACTTTGTACACTTGCATAGCTGCATTCAAGATCATAACCGTCATCTACATCCGCCCTTTCTTGTCCGTTGTTCTCTTCGAAGGGAGGATCCAATACAGATACCGGACTAAAATGATCTTTCTCTCCCTCTCCCTCTTCTTCTCCTAGTACTACTTCTGAACTTTTTGTTCCACAATTCCCTTTCTCCTATTAAATGTAAAAAAAAACTGTTTACTAATAAACATTTATCAAGATTATAACTATTCCATTGCAATACAAGTCCATGAATGAAGATAATCAAGAGTGCAGACTTTTCTTTCATGTGCATGTTCAAAATTCTAGATTAAAATGGCCCTAAAAACAATCAAATTGTGTTTTGTCCTTTTGTTGCAGAAATTTAACGGACAGAGGCCATTGGAAAAATATTTTGATGGCAGATGTGTGATCAGAGGTACAGTGATGAAACAAACACCCACTTGCCGCCGCGTAATTAAGAGACAAAGGAAAAGAAAAGACAAACCCCTCCTCTCTGGCGGCTCGGAGAAGCTTCAGGCGAAGAGAAATCTGGCGTCCGACGACCGGAGGATGATGGGCTGTTCCGTAGAGAAAATCTGAAAGGGCTTGAGCAAAAGCACTTTTCACAAGAAGCAAAATCGCCATTAATATTTGCTCTCCCTTTAGCAACATATTCTGAACAGCTGCTTGTAGATGTCTCCAAATCCACAGACTTCTCCTCATTACTCGATGACCAAGTATCACAAGAACAAGAAATTCTAATATCCATGTCCATTTTTTCGTCAATTTTTGTCTCGTTTTTTCTTGAAATTTCGACCTGATTACCACAGTCACCAAGCATACGTCTTTTGTTCTTGGTACGATCTTTCAGCATCTTAAAAATGGATCCAAACAACCCGAACCCTACATTTTTAATCTGGGTTTTCCGTTTTGACTGCTTTGGCTGAATCCTCATAGCCGCTTCGACAAGCAGAGCAGCAGTTCTAGCAGGAATATGAAGAAAAACAGCACGATTTGGCGATTTACATGGGCTCTGAAAGGGTGACTTTCTGAAGTCCGGCGAGTTTTGGAACGAGAAAAGGCATGCATTCTTGCAGATGCTACTGCTCTTTAAATCTATGGGAATTATGGGCTTTCGTTTCTTGATCTGTAAAGAGGATTTTCTGAGTTGAGAGCATCTGTCTGCAATGTAGGTGTCCAAATGAAATGGTTCTTGTTCTTCTTTCAGTAGCTCATGCAACAACTGCTGCTTATGAGCCATCAATGATTCAGATTTAGCTTAAATTTTGAGGTTTGAAAGATGGAAATGAAGAGCTTGGGATTTGAAAAGGAAGAGGTAGACTGATGCAAACAGTGGATTAATTGCATAGAGTTCTTTGATTCAAATTCCGTTTTATAAGATCGAGGCGAAGTGGAGATATTCGAAGCGATGAATATTTTTTCAGTTTCGTGGTAATTAATAGAGTACTGAAATGGGTGCTGTGTAAGGAGGAGGGATTCTCTTATTTCTCTAGAATGTTTATTAACCTACCGAAAAGGAGAGAGTCAAGGGTTCTAAATACATATTGAGAAGGAGTAAAGCTACATATACATCTAGATTTATATAAGGGTGACAGAACTCGAAGGTGGCAACTGCTGATTGGTTGACCACCTCTACGTCTTGTCACCCAAATGGTAAACTTGAGTGAACATGTAGCATCACTAATTGAGAAGATGGTAGGCTTTGTACGGTGTCTACTCAATTGAGCACCTCGATGGCTTGATTTAGGATTGAATTGTTATGTTGGATTCGTCTTTATAAATTAGTCGTGTCATGCTTGGATAAACATGTCGACTGGTAGCTCAGTTTGAGAAAAAAGTGTATGTTGTTCCATGTCAATAAAAAGTAGGGCGGGCTCACTTTACCCCTTCTAAGAGCATTCCATGGATACAATCTATTTAGTACTGATATCTACATTTTGTCTAAAAATGGTATACAGTTAATCTTATCTTAGTTACGACCCAAAATTCTCTAATCATTTCTTGAAGTGACTTAACACCATAACCCAAAGATTCTCATCATTAATTGATCATACAAACCAAATTATTGAATTGACAGTGTAATGACAAATTTATAGGCACTTGATACTAACAAAAACATGGCATATTATGCCCTGTTTAGTACGTATTAAAATTAAAATTTTAATTTAAATCAAAGTTAATAATTAATTTTAGTCATGTATTTCATGAATTCACAACTTTTTAATCACACATTTCATTAATTTTTATAAAATCTATTAAAAATTTAATTTTAATCTCCACCGAAACTAACTTTAGTTCTTAGAAGAGTGGTAGCTTCTCGGCTGCGTACAATCTAAATTGGAATTGGAAGAAAACAACAAAAACAAGATCTTCACAAGATCTTTAATTTTCTAATTTCTCTTTTTACCTAAAATCCATTCTTTTTTCTCGAATTTTACTTCAAGAGTGTATTTGATTAACATGGAAAATATATCTTAAAAAATATATATTTTTTCCTTGTTTTGAGGAAAACAAAAATTATGTTCTCCAAAAAAAATAATGTTTTCCTTAAAACACAAGGAAAATTATATATTTTTTCAAAAATTGGAAATTATTTTTCATGAAAAAAAATAGCGCAATCAAACACTTTAAACTAGGAATTTGGGTGAAAGCTAACATTTTTCATGAAAAATAAATGCAATCAATCACATCCTAAGAAATTCTACGTTTGAAGTGCATGTTTCGCAATATGTTCATAATTAATAAAATTACTTTTTAACAATACAACTTTCCGTCCCTACAAAGTCAAAATACACGAACTCTGATCTCCATTAATATCACCACTCAAACTGCCACCTCAAAATATAAATCATGGAAAATTCAAATTCATACGATCTTCGTCTATAATCTCATGAATTTAATTGATTGAGCCCTTCCTTCCCCACCTTCCACAATCACAAAAATAGCATTGTCATTATCAGACGTGCCTTCTCCCCATGGATACATCAGCACCAACCCTTCTTGAATGCGATTGTCGATTATCTTTCCCGTGTCATATTATTCTACTGAAATGCTAAATTTCCTATTCAAACGTTAAAGAATTTACCGAATACATGTAAAGGCAGAGCTGATGAGCGCCGATTCACTTTTGCTATGACAAACCAATCATGTTGTATGTACATCATCATTTACACTTTGGCAGTGATAACATACAATTGGACAGTTTAAAAAATAAACAATTTTCTCTCCAATCCATTTTTAACAATACATCAAATGTCAAAGTAGGTGTACACGTACATTTAGCATTTTTGAAGACAAAAACCTCAGCAACATTTATTATTCATTCGTGCACTTGCTCTATTTTGTACAAATTGACTATTGAATTTGAAAGAGTACCTTTCTTCTTCTGTTCAGTTTTTCAGGGGCCAACTTTAATTCAAATTTATACTTTATTATATAAATGTACATTTTTAATTAATTTTATAGATTCGCAAGTACTAATATTCGTGATATGACTTGAAAAAAGTAAACATTTTTTTTTTTAATCATGACTATTTACCAGAAAGTGATAACTTGCTTTGTGCATGGGCCGCATGGCGGGTCCATGGCCCTTTAACCGATGCACCAGTTCACTGTGTTTATGGAGCCTCAAACCTAAATGTAAAAATTAAGGCTCAACATTTTAGTCCTCAGCTTTCAAATGAGATGTTATGGGCCCTCAATGTATTTTAAATCTGTGACTTTGAGCGTTTTCATAGTCCGCCCTGAGAATTTTGAGACCTTAAGTGATAAATTATTACGATATCCCAAAAAAAAAAAATACAAGCATAGAAATCACTAACTATTTTTTTGCCAACATAGTTTCACGTGAAGATGAATATTGTGCAGATGGTACTCACTGACTATTTGATTAGAGAATCAATTCTTGAATTCAAGAAATAGAACACAAATGGCTTCTAGAAACCGGTGGTGTAGGTGGATGGTGACCACCATTTATTGTCCAAAATGTTCCATATTTTTAAAAAGTAAAGGAAAAAAAAAATCAAAAGCAGCAATCAAATATGAAGAATAGAAATTAAACCTGAATAATTTAAAAAATCATTAATTAGGTACAAGGACAACCTTTTGCTTATATTTGCACTACTACATGTTCAAGAAAATATTTAATTCAAGAAAATTCCACAAATTTCTTTTATTTAGGGAAAAAAAAAAGTCATCATTGAGCTTTTAATCTTTTTTGAGGCTCAAGGCCACTGCCTAGGTAGCCTTGGGCCATAACTAGACTTGAATGTTCTCGTGACAAAATATTGATGTAGACGTCAAAATTGCACATAATTAGTTGACTATATTATGGTCGTGTTTAAGGATATAGCAACAGAATTTGTCTACTAAAGATTCAAAACATTTTGCACATTATTTGGACCTTTGTTTTTGAAGTAGTTTGGGTAGCTTCCAGGTTCACACATTTCCCCATTAGGAAGAGAATCCAATGCTGCCTAATTTATTTATCTATTTCTTAGCTAATTTCCTTCTCACCATGGAAGAGTATCCAATGCTCCATTTCCCATTGTTAGCTATAGAAATATGAACAATTATTTGAACCTAGATACTTAATTTGTATATGATCTTTTACAATTCAACGTACAAAATACATCCATGTTCAAGTCGCGAAATTGCGAATTGTTAATATAACGTATAAAATAATGCATATTTTTAGTAACCCTAATGTTTTTTTTAAAGTTAGCTTACTAATATATTTATATCGTTGGATTATACAATACAAAAGTTACCAGTGTCATACTAAACGGATAATATGATCATATATTTAGTAATTAAAGAAAGAACAAACAAAACATTAACCACAGCAACAAAAATAACTCCTAGCAAATCCATGCATGTGTAACTGTGTTTACACAGTATTCTTAAAACAAATTCGTCTTCTTACCCTAAGTGCTTGAAATTTCGTTGTGTCTTTCAGAAAACAGCAGATAAACCAGTTAATTAAATAAAAACCGACACTAATGTATATACGTTGTTAAAACAGACAAATTTAGGGTAAACTCGCAGTTTTTCAAACAATAATTTATGCAGTTTGCTATAATAT
This sequence comes from Fraxinus cuspidata, assembly GCA_903798385.1. Classification (NCBI taxonomy): domain Eukaryota; kingdom Viridiplantae; phylum Streptophyta; class Magnoliopsida; order Lamiales; family Oleaceae; genus Fraxinus; species Fraxinus cuspidata. Next base: position 14,460 of record CAIGRP010052625.1, read on the forward strand.
AATTGATTAGAAACTTTTGCAGCTTCTAAGACAAGGAGACAAATTCCATGCTGTAATTTCCACTCTCAAGAACCCTAAAAAACAAACAAAAGCACACATATCTAAGATTCATAGTTAAAAATTCCTAGGGCTTTTGTCCTTTTTCCTAATTCTAAAAGTTTTTTATATTCATTTGTCGAGAATAGGACAATTATGCATTTAAGTAAAATGTTAATTTAATCAGAATATTCGACAAAGTGGATCGTTTGCATTTAAATAAACCAAAGCTTTTACTAAATTTGCTCACAATTATTTGTCTCTATGGATGAACGTTACCCTTTTTTTTTTTACGTAGCCAAAAACTAAAATATGAGCATCTTAATCGACCGCATATAGTCCGACCAAAGCTGAATTAAACATGAATAAGCTTCAAGCGTCCAAGAATGTGAGATCGACAATGGCAAGGTTAGCCTACAAGACTTTTGGTCAACACTAGTACACTAAGGACTTGTTTGATGGTGCTTTTGAAAAATAAAAAAATCATTTAAAAAACTATTTTTAAACATATTTTATAATTTTTTTTGGATATACTTGTTTAAAATTTTCTCTGAAAATTCTTCTACGAGAAGTAGAAATTAAGGAATTTTTGTCAAATGAACCTAAAAAGATAGTGCAAAACAAATAACTTGACCTTGAAATACTAAATTCAATCATGTTGCATGTACATCATCTTTTACATTTTATTATGTGACAACATATCATTTGACAATTTAAATTTTTGATGATTTTTTCATCCAATCCGCACTCTAGCCAACACTTGTCATGTCAACATTAATGTCAACTAATGATTGCACAATTGTCATTTTCCTACTGAATTTATGCTATAATTCTTAAGGACAATCAATTAATTGTTCAATTTTTGAATTTCGAGATGACGTGACAGTCTTACCATCCAACAAAAAAACATAATGTTGTGTACATAATCACCACACTAGATATTGTCCAGTTTTGAACATGAACGAACATATTCCAATTCGTCTTCAGAAGAGTCATATATTTAATGGAAAAACCATCCCCGACTTTTATGCTCTTTAACACTTATGTCCTCAATCTTTATTTCTTGGCACAATTACCCACAACTTTTCATTTTTTAGCGCTAACAGTCCCAAGTTATGAAATATGTCCAAAAAATTATGTTTGAACATAATCGTGTCAAGTTAACAAAAGTTTGGATTACACTAGAAATTACTATTTGCACTGCATTCGTTAAGTTAAAAAAAAAAAAAAATTAGACAGTTAGCATATTTATAAATTGCTAAATATATTCACACTACATTTTAAATAATCAGATTATATTTTAATTGTATTAAAGGTTTATAACATTTATGTCTCAAACTTTTTTTTATCGCATTCTTATCCTCAAATTAATATAAATTATTTTTTATTATGGGTTTATCTCCATAACTGTGGATAGAGCTTTTATCAATACAACTTTTACTTGAAGAGCTTTCCCACAAAGAGCTGTTACCGGAAAGTTGATGATCGTTTGATTGTCAACAAAAAATTGATCGAGAACTTACAATGAAAACTGCCATTTATTGACGGTTCAATTTCAAAATGTTGAACATATTGACGGTTTGGCAACATATTTAAAAAAGTACTTTGATTTATTAATTGTACATAAAACTACTTACTAAATATTATTTCTTTATTATACAAAATCTATAAAATTAAATATTTTAATTAAATTGTCATGGCATATTTTTCTTAGTATTATTCATATTAGTTCAAATTTATTTGTTTAAGAAGTTAAGATATGACACATTATTATATATATGAGATACCGTAATTTCTTGTATCATTTAATTTTTATTTTTTTACTACATTTTTCATTTCATTTCTAAATAATGGACATTAAAAAAATGAAAAATAATAATGAATAAAATTTAAAAGAAAAAGATGCCATATTAATCATTCAAAAAGAATCTTTAAATCATAAAATATAATAGATAAGGAAATTAGATATTTTGTATTTTATTAAAAATTAATAAGAGAATTAATGCAGATTCCAGCTATCCATAAAAGCCAAATTTAAAGCATTTTGGAAAAGCTCCAAATTGGAGCTTCCCTGAAACAGATTAAAAAGGTCAAATTTATGTCAAATCTCAATAAGCACTTCTTTTAATTTGCAAGCAAACAACTGCATTTTCATACGAAAGTATTCTAAAAGTTCTTTCGAGCTCCCCTCCCAAACATGGTAAGAATAATTTCATTCGGTCTTACTTTTGAGACAATAACATCTTTCAATTACAGACGTTCTATCTTAAGAGGTTAACTTTGTTGTATTTATATATATTATATACTTGAATTTAGTCGATGTGAAATTTTATCTTTAACACTTATATTAGATTCTCGATTCTAAGCAATATGGTGTACCAAATACACACTTTTAGAACATTTTTATGGTAGAAGATTGTACTTGTAACCATTTAGCCAACCTTTGGTGAAAATTAAAGTTAGGTTTTTAATAAAATTTGATAAAAAATGATAAAATGTATGCTTGAAAAGTTTTGGATCCTATAAAATATGTGATTAAAATTAATTATTGACTTTAATTCAAGTTAAAATCTATATTTTAATTTGTATTCAACGGGAACTTAGCGTGATTTATTGAATTTGTCGAACCCATTACGTTAAAAGATATTGCAAATGCATTGTAATGCTCTTCAGCTCTTGAGATCAAAGTGATTTGAAAACATGTAAATGTAATTATATTAAATGTACATAATTTTTGATACATATAGGTGTCTCACATGGGTTGGAATAATAAAACATTAACTTTGGTAAAGTTGGTCATTGGTAGAATAGTAATAAAATAGACTAAAATTTAATTTATTCTCAGTGAATAAATTATCATTCCTATGTAAATTGGAGTCAAGACTGGGAATTTGCAAAATCTTTTAAGAGTTTCACTATAGTGACAGGGCTAAAAAACAGGGTGATACAGGCCGCAACATCATTGGACAGTTAGAAAATCCGCAACACCTTTAAAAGCCTCTGTTTTTAAACCCTGTTTAAGTAGAATTATTGAATCTCTAAAGGTTTTGGATGATCCATTTACAGCGGAATGTAACATAATCTGGGAGGGGCAGAAATTTGTGAAGGCAAGTAATATGAACATCAATCTATTGGAGCCCAACTGCTACAAACGCGCAATAAAATCGAAAGAAATTGCAGAATGTTTCAGTTGTGTTTCACAAATCACAAGTTGATCAGTAAGCACCTACACGCTTAACCAAACACGGTAATATGGGTTAACAAATCGTGTTAAAACATGTTTAGCATCAGAAAGTCAATGCCAAATGCTTAAAGATATATACAGAACGAGGCATCTAAACCATCAAGAGTAGCACCAAATATTACACGAGAGAACAGAAAAAAGGATAGTCGAGCTATTAGTCTTGGATTTAGTATCACTCTACATTTAACAACTTCATGGTTCCATCCAACCAGGTCAATGGCTTCAACAACAACAATTTTTCAACTTCTTCTGGTATACTGGGGAAAGACTTGAAGAACGACCATCTTTTCTTGCCTAGAAAAAGTTTCAATACGAACACTAGATTAACCAAGATAAGAAATGTAACTGGAAAAATGATATAGAACCAACTTTGAGGAAGAATGTTGAACCACCTCGTCTAAGAGCTTGAGCTCTTATATGAGGTGGTTTAACACGACATCGCAACAGACAAATGTAGAAAGTTCAAGTCTAATGTCATCTAGTTAAAAATAATAAATCTGACCTACACAGGAAGTAGTACGTTGCATAATAAATTAAGGATGAAATAAGTTTATCATGCAAATATCTACTGTTCAAGTCTCACCTTAGTGCATTTATGTAAATGTTAAACCACATCACCTCACCTAAAAGCTTAAAATGTTAGATATGAGATAAATATAGTTACTCTATGCTATTTCCAATATGCACCCTTGTATCCAAGGTGGATTCACTTCTAATCAAAGGTTTTAATAATATTCATAAATTGGTGGCCAAAAAACTTGGATCATAGGACATTTGTGTCCTGATGATACCAAGTGAAACCAAATCATCTAAAAGATAACTTTTTACCATAGGTGGTTCAACAAATAATATTCCTTAATTAATATTTCAAGATCAATTATATGAATAGTCAGGGAATTGCATTAACAGCAGATGATTTAGGGCCTGTTTGGCAGGCTCTGCTTTTGATTCTGCTTATTGTAAAAGAGCTTACTAACGAAGCTACCTTAAACCAGTTTCCTCTAAAAGTTATTCTAGCCAGACAAAGTATTTCTAAAAAATTATCCAAATCGATTCAAAAGCAGTTTTTGACTTTTCAACAGCCTTGCCAAACAGGCCCTTTGTAAGTTATGATCTGAGAGTGATATTCAAACAAACCATACCACAAACTGATCTTATGCTGCTAAGTAACAAAACCACCACTCTGTCCTGAAATTAGAAGCCATTCTTCCTGGACTATAACACAATATGAAAGAGAGGGAGAGAGGGGGGGGGGGGGGGGGGGGG
>CAIGRP010052625.1:19086-43999 GCA_903798385.1 Fraxinus cuspidata
GGGGGGGGGGGGGGGGGGGATTCAAAGTTAAGACTAGTTTTATAGTAACAAATAAGAAAACCATTGAATACAAACCTTATTAACTGTCAACATTAGGCTAAGCGTACCGTTTCTAAGTTCTTGCTCAGCTCCTCCAACTTCTGCATCCTCAATCCTTCGCTTTCATTAACAAGCTGCATATTTTTAAAGTCAAATTCAAATTAACAAGGACCATATTAACTATTTCAGCATCAGTAGTTGAGTTGCAGCTCGGTAGCTCGAATAAAAAAGGCTCAAAAGGAAAGTCTTCTCCATAAACCCCCTTGGGAAGGTTTGGGGTGGGGGGGGCTCTATAGGTTAAGGTACAACCCCTTACTCTGTTTCCTTAGTCGGAGCAGGGTTGGAAAGCTAGGCTTTCCTTCAATCCTAGTTTGTTCCACATAAACAACTCCAACTCGAATTCAACTCTACCATTAGCTCCACTACAAACTCCAACTTCCTAGGCTAAAAAGAAAAGAGAATTAAGTTTATCGTACTGTGATAGTTGAGAAACCCATGTTAGTACTCTTAGGAGAACTCATACCTCAAACAAAGGATAGAGATACTCATGTTCCCAAGGGAAGGATTACCTATTCAAGCTATAAGCAGTTTCGCTTGAAATTGTTAAACAAAAAAATATGCTTGTACATACCTCCATTAATCTTGTAAGAAGATCTGCTTTTTCCTTGTTCTTCTCATTGAAAGCCTCAAGAACTTCTTTGTACTCTCTCTCCTGTTATGAAACATTGAATTTCCAAAATCTGAGTGGTTCATATCAACTATATATATTCGAGCAATTGCGTGAAGTACTCCAACTATTTTCTTCACAGAAAATGGAAGTTTAAGCATCAATAATTAGTCTCAAATTAAAGAAAGTCAGTCAAAATATTTCACCTTCTTCTGACAGGTCTGTCCAAGGGTTTTTAATTCCTTGTTAGCTGCATCAATCTTCTTTTGAATAAGTGTAACTTCCTTCTTCCTTGGATCAGCTAGGGCCTCTAGTTCCTGATAATTGTAATTTACAGTTGGTTCAAGGTAGTACCAGCGACAAATTGAAAAGTCATTAGCTTTAGAGACTGAAATTTCTCATCAATTTATTTATGGCATGCATATTAATCTGATAATTGAGCTATACCTTTCAACAGGCATGATTCTTCTCAAGCTTAAAATACCCAGAAAAACATACCATCAGAAGAGATGAAACCCAAAATTGAAATGGTTAATTGTTAATTGTTCCGTTGATTATAGGGCTAAAACTAAACCCATCTTTTAGCCCTTCAAAAGATAGATAATTTTTTTGATAATCTCATTTAAAAGCAGTCTGGATTCGGCAAGAAACCCGACTATTAACTGATAAATTTTACAAAAATAGTTCTCTCACTATTGGGATGACAGTGAAGAACAACCAATTGACGTATGAAATTGGAAAAAGCAAATTGTCCTCTAAATTATGCTTCAAAATGGAAACTAATTACAACATTAAATTATGTAAATTATCTCACAAAATCAGTAAAATATTAAGGAACTCTTAGCATATCCTTAACATAAACCATATAAAAATAAAACCCTTTTTCCACGTAAAAAAAAAAAGTTCATGAAACCCCATAAAAACTTCAATTTTCTTGTCCATAAATTTCAGGACTGAAATCCCACTTCTTAATTCCCAGCAGATCCATAAAAACAAACCCCATTAAAAATGTAGAAATAACCCAAGAAAATACCTCACGGATAGTGGCCAAACGCCTATTTTCTTGTTCAATACGACCCATCTGTGCTAGAACTCTCTCCTGAACCTCCATTTTCCTCTTCTGAATCTCCTCTTCCTTAGCCATGAAAGTTGACAGAGCAGATCTTGCCATTCCCTCATCTTCTTTGGTTAAAGCACCACTCAAACTCAGGGTTTCTGAAATCTGCCCAGATTGTGTGAGTGACTGTTGGCTTTCACATACCTCCTCTTGCTGCATCTCAGTTTTCATCATTGTTTTGAATTTCATGAAAAAAACCCTTTTTTTTTTCTTGAATATTATCTTCCCCGGTTAGCTTTTTCTTGGTTTTTCTTTTGCTTTTTTTTTTTTTTGGCTTTGGGATTATAAAAGGGCCCTCCTGTACTTGGGCGCTTAAGAAGTATGAACAGCGCAGCGCTGGCTGTTGGATAAAGTGATCAAGCCAATTATAGCTCTAAAGCTTTATGACGAAGAAAAACATAAAAACAAATAAAAAATTAAAAAAACACTGTCCACCTGTTGTGTTCTTAACGGTAAAGTCTTGTATATAGTTATATAAAAATAATAATTAATAGGGATAAATGTAACGGAGGTTCCAAACATTTTTAAAATATGCAGATTACACAAACTTTTAAATCATATCAGATGAGGTCCAAATCTTTCAAAATTGTGCAATTTGAGAGTATCTCTCGACGGTCTGAATCCAGAGACCGTTAGCTGACCAAAAGTCAGTTTTTGACCATAATTTAACCAATTTAAAAGGGTAAATTGGTCTTTTAATATTTAATAATAAAAAGAAAAATTTGAGATTCTAAATCTTTCAAAAATGTGCTTCGAATGTCTCAAACCTTTAATAAAACGCTAACCCCTAATTCAAGCCTTTAATAAAACGCTAACCCCTAATTCAAGCAACTCCATCCATTGGTAGGTAGGTAGGGGAGCCTCAATCACAGCTACCACTATTGGTTTTAAAGAAAATTTAATTATCTTTATTTATTTATGTTCAGTTCATTAAAAGTTATGGTTATGAAGAAATGGAGTTGATGTGACTATGAAAAATGGGGTCAACGAATATGGAGGAAATGAGGCGGCTACGGTGGCTGACTTGACTGTGAATATATTTGTCAACTGAAAATTATTTAGATGAAAATTATTAGAGGTACTTTAGATGCACTTTTATTAAAGGTTTGGAATCTTCAATGCAAATTTCTCTTTTTTTTTTTTTATTAATTAAATGTTAAAACATCATTTTGTCCTTTTAAAATCAATCCAATTATGGTCAAACACTAACTTTTGGTCAATTAACATGCATCTGGATGAAAATCATCCAAAAGTCCTTTCACCGCACAATTTTGAAAGGTTTGGGACTTTCGTTGCTACGATTTAAATGTTTGGGGTATAATATGCAATCATTCCTTATTAATATATAATTTTAATGAATATTGTTTGACTTATAAAGATATAATTACAAAATTCAATGCGGAAGTTTAAATGATTATCTTAGTTTTACTTGGAAGTGAATAGTAGAACTTTAAGATTGATGTTCTTGAACATGTCGGTTGTCACCATCTTGCAGTTTCACTTACAAAAAATAACTTTTTTAATGTAGAACAAATTATTATGAGTGAAATATAAGAAAACTTTACTACAAACTTTATTGGACAGTTTTGAATTATTTCTTTGAATTACTTGCAAATGCAAACAAATAATGAATATAATGTTTCATTTTTTAATTCCTCATACGTGTTGGAATATCATCTTAAAAGTTCTTTTTGTCTATTGCTTGAGGAGAGGCCGAGAGGAAGCTTAGGAAAAGAGTTGAGTGGACAAAAGGGAAAATGTAAGCCTATGTTTGGCTACAACTTAAAACTACTTTTTATCAATATATTTTATGAATTCACAAGTATTATGTACTTATTGAACACCCATTTTTATCTATTTATAATGTAAACTGTTAATGAACAACTCTTAAACATACTTTTAAATCTCGTTCACTCAATTGCAAAGTTAAATTAAATTAGAGGTGTGAATAAGCAAGGCGATGTTGAATCTCCAAATGAATTGTGTTATTCTCTTGTTCGAATAGTCCAAACTAATTGGGCTCATTGTATGTCTACACCTACTATTGAATCCTTACCAAAGGTATTGAAAGTCTAGAAAATTAAGTTTTAAATAGTCCACCTTCCATCACAATCTCCTTATACTTTAAATATTAAAGTCGAATTTTAATTTTAATCAAGTATTTCGTAGAATTCATAAATAATAACTATTTAGCACTCATTTCTATCCCATTTTAAATTCAGCAACTTATAATAAAACTCAAACAAGCACTTAAATATGTAGTTGTTAGGTGGATGATCAATGCAATTGCATCATTTTACAAGCTAATTAGCATTAAGCAATTGCTTAAGTATTGAATATGAATATCATAAATCGTGAAAAGTTAACTTTTTACCTCATTAAAATCATGTGCGGTGTATTATAAGGTAATATTATAAATTTAATCATTCGTAACATCTCTTCAATTTTTTCTTCTAGCATAGATGTTCACAATCTATTATACCAAGTGACTCCTATTGTATCATTATCTCAAATTCATTCTTTGGAAGTAGCTAACCAACATTTTTTTTTTTTTGTTAAAGGTGGAAATGAGTCTTGTGTTTCAACTACAAATTTCATTAACTTTTATCAAAATTTACTAAAATATGGATTTTATCGGAACCAAACAGGACTTATTAATCCAACGAATAATGATAAAGCTATTGTAAAATTATTAGATGATGATGATGAACGACTATTTAGCCCCAGTTTGGCTCCCTTTTATTGAAATTCATTTTTCATATATTCATTTTTCAATCATACATTTCATAGAACCACAGTATTTATCAATTTTTTAACCACTCATTTTGTCAATTTTTATCTAGATAATAGTTTTCTTATAGAAGTCTATATCTTGATCAGTTTGTAATTCTCATTGAAACTATATATATATGTCCGTTATTATAACAAAAGAGAATTCCTCTATTTTTTCTTTTTTTCTTGTTTTATTTAATTTAATATCACGTTATTGGTACGGTTCTTTAAATTTCTTTTCCAAATGTTGAAGGCAATAGCTATACGTACTTACTGTTGAATGGGTCCAGCCTACATATGTAGTCCATTAGGTTTCACTTAAGCCCATTAAAGTTTTTCTTGCAAATGAAATAAAAAGTATGATGTGGGCTGCTTCCGTGAGTGAAATATAGCAGAAAAACAGAGAAAAAAATTGGCTTCTAGGCTTGTGGAGATATTGATGAGACGAAGCACATATTTAGAGAAAATTTTCTCTTAACAAGTGTGTTCTTCTTACTTGGGTGTGGATTTCACGCAGGTGGAGAATTGAAGTTTCTCAATTCAAGAACAAATTGGGGATTTCTCGAAGAAGTTATTTTAGGTGCTATATGGAGTTGTAGTATTTGAAGTGGAGATTTCACAGGCTTCATCAAAATAATAGTTTGGGAGGAGATTATTATTTTCTTAGAGATTGGTCATTGTCGTATTTTCTAATTTGTAGAGAACTCGAGTTTTGGGCATAAGTTTGAGTATTGCAAACTTTATATCATTATAGTGGATTTGATTGGAGTGTCCCGTTCAGGTTTTTCCACTTAAAAATCTATTGTGTTTTTACTTTGATTTTTGATTTTTGCATATTTAATCATTCTAGTTATTTGTTTGGATCGTTGATTTATTCTCTGTAAGGGTGAAATTGCCCAGCACGTGTTTCAAAAGAAAAACCAAATCAAATGACGAATCCGTTGACATGGTGATGATTTTAGTGCAATTCAGAGATATGTTAGATATATGCGAGGAAAATTCACGAAGCTCTTGATATAGTCATTTGCCTATGTGTCTTTAAGAGACATAGGGACGAAAAAATGGACAGATTTGGGAGGCTTGCTATGTGTACAATAAATCCGTATATAAACTTTGATAGAATGGTGCCATTGGTTTCTGCCAAAACACAAAAATGGCGGCCAATGACATTCTGCCAACACTGCATCTGTAAACAAGGTGGGCAAGAAATTTTTTACAAGTAAAAAAATTCTAGATTTGGTCACATAATTATCTTATTCAATATCTTGTAATTGACACACTAAAGTACACCAACATCAACTTTTTTTCTCCATTCCTTTGCCATCTCATGTATTTTATACATTTTAATAAATTTGAATGAAATTGAAGAATTATAGCGTAGAGTGGTTTGCTTACTTTGCAATGTCCCAAAAGAATATTAATATGAATATTATAATATTGCTCATGAAGAAGGAAAAGTTTACATATGAATATCACGTTGTTGCTTCCGAAGAAAGTACAACTTTTTACATACAATATTTTAGAGTAATTTTCATAATTTTCGAAACCATAACTTTATGTATATAAAAAATGATTAGAATATAATATAAAAATTCTTAAAGGAGCAAAAATTTATATTATGACAATATTCTAGCAAAGTATTATGGCTTGAAACGTAAAATAGTACATTGTCGTTCTTGAAGAACAACTTCATACATAAACTCCAGAAAAGTATGTACAAATTGTTATTCTAGAAGAAATGCAACTCAGGTATAAAATTATCCTAGAATAATATATTATTTTGTAGTTTCCGATTAAGTATAACTTTATATAATCAAATTTTGAAATATATATGTAATTCTCCTGAGGTAGCATGACTTCATATATTATTACATACAATATTTCCTATATATTGTTAATTGAATTATTGTAATCTGATTGTACGACCTGGCGAAGGCAATTATTAGGTTGGAGATCGCATCTATTATTTGTTGGACATTCTTATATTTCTTTTGGCATAATTTTACGTTCTTATATATAAACATGAAATTGGAGAAAAGAGCTCATCGAGATGATGGGTTTGTGTTGACAAGGGCGACTTATTTTAATTTTTTCCTTTCGGGTGCCCTAAAACGAAAAACAGGAAGTCTGATATACTTATTCTATGTGCCTCGTGTCTAATGGGTTAATGAGCATTGAATATATGTACTATTTGACAATCCATAAGAGTCAACATATTGATCTAAATTTGCCTACGATGCATAGAATTGTTATATATATTTGTTAAATTTACAGATCAATGTGTAAGTTTACCTAAAATCGAGTTTGAACTTTCTCCTTCTTAACCTCCAATTTCGACACCACGTTTATGAATCTATATTATATTGATACAAAATCATCCGATCCTATATAAATTACGTGAAATTATGACATATGTTGATTTTATTTGTGACATAGAAAGACAAACTAGATAATATTTATTTCTCACCCGTTGTGGGTATCTTTCATATGTTGAATTATCTAGTTGAATAAGCACGACTCTTGAAGGAGAATGATATGAATGATGAATGTTACCAATACATTCAAATATGTCGGAAGGCTTTAGAAGAGCCAATATTATGTTATTCTCCTTTCTTTTTTTTTTTTTTTTTTCTAATCTGCACTATATAAATATTGTAAAAAAAAAAAAAGTTACAAGAACAAGAAGTTCAGTGTCTTGAATTTTTGTTATTTGGCATGACCGATTAAACCATCTTATACATCAACTATAGTTGAAAGTTTACCGATCTATTGAAGAACCATAAGAGTCATCAATCTAGGAGTGAACGCGGTTCAATTTGGATGGTTTGTGTCATATTTTGAACTCAAATAATTTCATGCGGTTTGAAAATTTTTTTAAACCAAATAAAACCATTTTATTTTTCGAACCAAACCAAACTAAACCATAATTTGGGATTTGGTTCTGTTTTAATCCCCAATTTATCTATCGACATTATAGTAATATATTTAAAACAAGTTAATATATAAGTTTAAAAGAGAACTAACAATGTTAAATATATTACATTCATTTTTTTCTCATTAAACCCGTGAATAGATCATTTTCAATGTTAGTTGCTAAAAGATATTAATAGAACAAATATATATTTCTTCCTTTTTATTTACCTTTTAATTAAAAAAAAGGGTTGGTTCAATTTTGTGCGGTTTTTTAAAATTAAAACCTAAATAAAACCATTTTGAAAATATTTGATTCGGTTTGAGGGAAAAAAGCTCGGGTCCATGTGGATCCGAACCAACGGTTTCAGTTCGATTTGCAGTTTCGTGGTATTTTTGTGCAACCCTACTTCAATCTATTGAATTCTCACATGCTACATATTTTAGGACAAATTAATCATCAGATCACTAGCTAAAGTTGGGGAGGAATTCGCAACATTTCTAGAACGAATTCAGAATGAATTTTGTAGGCCTACCCACACTTCTTGTTGACCATCTAGTAATTTATAGTATTGATGGACGACTAACGAGATGATCATATATATGTTTATTTTACACTCATAATTTGAAAATTAAAATTCATTTCCACATTTTTGTATGTTTGATTGACTAAATTTTCTATGGAATTGATTTTCCACATTTTCTTAGTTTTTGGTTTTTGGTGGGAAAATATTTTTTAGGCAACTTTTTTATTTTTTATTTTTTTGACAATGGAAACAAATTATATCCCTAATTATAACAAATTATATCTCTTTAATGGGCAATTTTCATGGAAAACAAAGTCAAACGAATACTAAAAGATCCAAAATTTTAATATTTTTCAGGTGCAAAATTATATCAATCAAACACAATTAATTGACAATTCCCAATAAAACAAATTTTAGACAATTCAGTTCCATGGAATTCATTTTATTTCTACCCAAATTCCATTTCTACAATCAAACGGACCCTTATTTATACATAAATATGCTTATTATTGATAAAAATGAAAGAATTTCTACTCACAATTATGTAATTATTGCTTTTGAAGGTAAAAAACAGTCAAATGAAAGAGTACGTGACAAAATGAGGAAAAATGGACTAAAAGAGCAAAATTGTGAATATGGAGACCAACGAGAACAAAACAAAATGTTGAAGGATCTTGAATGCAATTTATGAAGGGTATAATTGACATGAAAGTCAAATATGAGGACTAAATTGTATAAGATAAAAGTTTAGAGAATTGACTTGCAATTATTTGAGGGACTTGGCTGCAAAATAAAACAAACGTTTGGTTTTGTTGGCAGAGAATGGGCGCCTAGGCCCCATTTTAAGAAATTTGGGACCTTTTTTGTCACTTTCTGAAACTTCAAGGATTTGGCTACAAATTTTATATGTTTTATAAATATTAAAACTGGTGGCCTGGGATGGATTCTGGGTCTTCTTCTTGCTGTCCTCTTTTTTGCCTTTTCAAAATTTTTTTCTCTTTCATTTTCTTTTCTTTTCCTCTTCCATTTCTTGTATTTTGGGAATACAAATTAAGAGTAAAAGGAGAATACATTCAAAAATTTGGAGAAATATTTGGTGAAGTCAAGGCCAACCTTCAAAAAATGATTTTATCTATAACTTTGTATTTTCTCAATTATTTTGCCATATGTGTAATGTATTGTTATAAATATTCTCATTTTTATCATTTGTATAAAATTAACTAGTTATTTGTATTGGGATTTATAGTAGTAACTTAACCTAACTTTAATTAATTTTAATATTTATTTTTTAATATTAAAATGCTTATTTTCATGTGTATTTATTATTGTGTTGAATGTCTTTCATTTATTTGACCATAAAATAATTGAGTTTAGTGATTTGTACATCGTTCGAGAGAAAATTGTGCATTCTAAACCAAATAGTTAATACTCTAAATTTGTATAGGTGATATAGATATACGCATAACCTAAGGTGACCCATCGAGCTATTTTCACAAAAAAATAATGTGGTTGTTTGGTTTTAATCGACATAGAGATATAGTAGGTTAACCAATCAATCAGAGTTAATTTTCGCTCTAGAGAGGTAATTAACTAAAATTGGAAAATCGGGTTTAACATGGTGAATGAGTAATTTATTAATTGGCTCGTGAAGAAATTAATTAGGCGGCGATTAAGTGAAACCATGAAGCAGAGGACAATATGCACAGTCCACATTAAATTGTGTAAAAGTTGTTCATAATCACAAAAGTACTAACTAATAAGTGAAGCAGAGGACAATATGCTTGTTTGCATTCATGCATAGTTCATTGCATGGAGATTGATGGGGGTGGGGAGTCACAACGATTGGAGGCTGTGGAAGGGGGCCCAAGATGCTGGGTTTTGCTTTTGGTGGAGGTGTCCTGTTCAATTGGAGGAGATATGGTAGAGCGGTTTATTTAACTTCATAGAGAGATAAATTCTAGATAAAATTAAACTTCTACTGAAAATTATTGTTCTCCAAAAATTTTCTATCATCCTCCCCATTTCCCCTTAAGAGAGCACTACACATTAAAAAGTGGGGGTAATTAACTATCTTTTTTCATTGATTGTTAGATGTTAGAGATGGATGTAGAAAAATACGCAATGGACAATTGACATCTACAGGAATACCTATAACAACAAATAATCAGATATTGCAATATAAAGTATCTCAAAATAGCAGCTGGAAACATTTGAAGACTTAGTTCAGTGCATTTACGATCATCCTCAAAGTAAATAATACCCTTACCTCAAGGATTTATGATTAATGATAGTAAATTTCTAGTAGGGGCTATTCACAATGAAACAATTTTTAAACCTTATGCAATCAAAATTAAACATTTTCACTTTCCAATGACCATTCCAACCCACCCAAAAATAACACTAATACATCAAAAAATGATGGATTCCAGCAACTTCCCATCCTATTGGTTACAATTACATAAACTTATGGTCGTCCATCAAATTTCACTACCTACAATTACTTGTAACAGTCGCAATTCTCAAAAACAATGATCATCTACATTTCAAGATAAGGAAATTGTCAAAATCCACTAAATGTGGAAAGAAAAATATCAGCACTGTAGATGAAGGAAATACAATCGCCACTTGCATTTGGAGAATGAATAAATAAACACGTGTATGCACAATCTTAGGGTTTCCAATTTTCATGGAATAAAAACTCCAAAGGTTTGCTTAGTATCCAATGGGCAACTTATAACGTTGTTATGCCTATTAGATTTAAGCAATGCCCTACAATTTATATAAACTTAAAAAAAAAAAAAAAGAAATCAGCCAAAAGTGAGATCCGAAATTGAAGCTTACTTGCAAAGAGCAATGATCAATTAAACCAAAAATATTATAAGCATGTGTAGAACTTAAAGAGCTAATCTAGATATAAAGAGGGTACCTTGACAGGGAAGGTCCCCTTCGGAAGTTTTGAACTGAGTAATTCCCTTAATCGCCGTACAATTTTAACTTTGTTTGCCAAAATGTCGAGCAATGGTAGAAGCTCTTCAGTTTGTAGTGGGAATTCTGGAGAAAGCCAGATAATAGGCCTCAACCCTTTCTTGTACTCATTCTCACGACTTCCATCCTTGTGGCAATTTCAACGGTCAGAGTTTGGGTGAGTGTGACAACACCCTCGACAGTAGAAATGGTGGGATTGAAAGAGATTGAGAGAAAAGAGCGTGAATGGAGGGAGGCATGAATTAGTGCAGGATTTGGGTTATTTTTGGCTTTCATCATTCGATCTCCTATATAATTTAATTTGAGAAAAAAAAATACTAAAATTTTTGCAAAAAATGTTGTCAAAAGTGAATTTTTCGCAATAGTAAATAAACGTCGCAAAAAGCTTTATATTGAGAGTTTCAACAGCAGGCCCTAAACATTGTTATAGAACCAAATTTCAACAACATTAAAAAAAGGTTGCAAAAACTTAAACTTTTCACAAGATTTATAAAACGTTGTAAAAGACGACATTAACAACATTTATTTAAAAAATGTTGCGATAACTCAATTATGTTAGCCAATAGCAACATTCACTCGCTAAAATGTTGCGATAGACCTCTTTAACAACATTCAAATTAATCAACGAATGTTGCTTTTTGCGTGTTGCAAAAGGCCATTTTTGGTGTAATGATAAATCGATATTTCAAGATAATAATGAATAATATATTGATCCCGAAGTACCATATTTTAATGCAATATATGCACTATGGTATCTTGTTAATAGTTCATTATTGTATCTTGTTAACCGAATAAATGTTTCAAGCCATATCTCTTACCTATAATGATAAAAAATAAATTTATCTCAATTAGAGATTAGACTTTATCGAAACATCAGAGATGATATTAAATATCGATTAATGGCAATATCAGTTCTCTTATAGTATAAAATGGAGATATGGTCCAACTCAATCCCAAAATAAATTTTAACTAAAAACATTCATAATTACTCTACTTTGTGTAAAAACAATTGGCACTTTTGTACATGACAATCAGTAAACATTTGGCACTTTCGTGAATGAAAATCAGTAAAACACGCGTCGAACATGATCTGCATCAAAGAAGAACAATTATTTCCTCATATTTAAGATAAGGTAAGACCCTTATTACCGAGATTGTTACGAATATCAATAATTTGGGCGGCAGTCTAGCGCAAAGCGAGCGACAGTCTCCCTGCTTTGAGCGTTCGAACACCGAACCGGGCAACTAATGAGTGGCCTGAAGGGCTACCTCTCTTCATGAAATATGTTGAATTTTAGAGCGTGTCTCTCCAGCCACAACCCCCATCTTCTATAAATTGCACACTCTTGATGTGCAAAATTCATTCTATATCAATTGCATAACATACTTTGCATCCAAACGCTCCACAAATTCAAAAATCATATTTTGTTAGAGAGAAAAATCTTGTTTCGAGTTCGTCGTTGCCTTGAAGTGTGAAGTGATTCTACTGCAAGAAGAATTTGTTGTATCTTAAGAGATGATTGCCAAGTGTCTCTTAGGATCGTTGTGAGGCAAATTCGTCTTAAAGAAAGAGTGTTGAATACTTTCTCGAGATTTGCATTTGCATTTTTGTTTGTTACAGCCTTTTGTTATTTCTATAAAAGTTTACTATATTTATTTTGTTATTTAAGACTAAATTTTTATTTGCAAAACGCGTACACACATACCCCAACGAGATCAAATTGTGTGACGTGTGTCCAGTCCAACAACTAAGATAGTATGTGAAATTAAAATAGGAAATCTCAAGTTTTTGAATTAAGTCAAACCAAAGCTTGGCTTCTCCACATAAAAATTTTAACAAAAAAGTAGAGAAATTTAGAATGTAGAGATTTAACGAGCAAAATACGGTACGAAAATAAGTAAAAAAAAGGTCAGAAATCAGTACATTCACCTGAAAAATAGAATTAAATGCAAATATATCCTTCTTATTCTATAAAGATGGAGAGGCTGCTGAGTATGGACTCTGTCTAGTTAGCCATTGATGGAGATAATGAAATTTTTAAGCATTGGGTCTGGGGTTAGAGAGTTGTACAGTTTTGTCAAGGTGTTGGTATTTTTCGGAAAAAAAAAAAATTATATTTGATAGTATTTTAATAAATAATTGGGTCAAAGGGTCACAACTTAATACGGCCGGGTGACCCGACCATTTGCCTATATTCATATGGTAAGTTTAAGGTATTCCAAAAATCATAGAAAATTTCAGCAATAGTCCCTAATCTTTAACATTCATATCAATTTAGTCTCTAGCTAACTTTTAATTATTGATAAATAGTCTTTGCAGATGAAATTATTTTCTATTAAAAATGCAAATGACCCTCACATGTTCACCTTTTCAAAGGTATAAACTTGTTGACTTTAATATAAACATAACAAAAAATGAAAAAGAAAATGAACAAACCTTTACTTCATATGAGTTGAGAATTGTTCTTCGAGCAATTCTACAACTCTTCTCATGGCAGGCTTGTTTCGATAGAAGTACACGATAAAGTTACAATGGAGACTTTCTTAGCCTTTTTCCCTTTTTGTTGCAGAGAGGAACCTAGTGTGATGTCTTATGATGATAATAAAAATCGAGTAGGTGAGGAAACGACCCCTAGTAATGACTCGTGCACTAAGGATAATGAAGACTAGTAAGCGCCAAAACTAAGGGAGTTTGGGTAGGGGCTAGAGTTGGTTGCAGCAAAAAGGTTGGATGAGGTGAGGTGGAGATAGATAGGTTGTTATTTCCTTTATTCTTTTTTTTTTCTTCTATTGGATTATTTTATTTTTGTTAAAAATGAAATATATTGTCTTTCAAAGACAACTTGGACGACTTATGATTCCCGAGGACTAATGTTGTAATGTAATTAAAGGGTTGAGAACTTTAATACAGATTTAAATGATATGGACTTGAGCATGTTTGGGTGTTTATGAATGATTTTTAATTATATATAGATATAAATGAGCGGTGAATGAATAATACTAATGATTTTTTTGAAATTTGTGAATAAAAAGTTAATTGAGTATGTATACAATCTATAACATGAGCCAAACATAGAATAAATTGCTACAATACCTAAATATTCGAATAATGGTACAAGAATACTACATTTTCCCCAAAGTTGATAAAAATAGACATTAATTCGAAATTATCTTGCCATTGAAATTAATTACTTATAGAATTCATGATATGCAATTTTTTAAAGTTTAACAAAACATGTTTTTTTTTTTTTTACAGAATTGGAGGGATTGCTCATGTGTGTCAACCCGGCCCACGTAGCATGGTAATAGATTGGATGAAAAAGTCATTTGTTTAAGAAATAACATTCCACCATCCTTTACCAACCACAACCCTCTTAATTTCATTTGACTCAAGAAAATGACAAGTCAAATTCTCTCAACAAGATATAGGTCTCCCCCTTCCGAAAATTATTGGTACATCTTGGGGCTCAAATCCAATTGTCAAACTTTCAGCCCCTGTTTGACCACCATTAAATTAAAATTCATTTTTTTCTATCTTCTTATCATCCACACATTCTCTAATAACATAATATTATACGTAAACCCAAAATAATTTCTTATTTTTTAATCACACATTTTCAAAAAATTATTATTTCTCTCATTTTAATGAGAGATAATGGAGCCCAAACAAGAACTCACTGTATAAACTGTACTAAACTTTTCTTACTTTTCCATGTGGGATAAGTATTTAGCGATTTCCAATTAAGTCAAATTCTTTACCAGGTTATAGTTTTAACTGGGTTACTTTGACATCAAATATTTCATTCAATTCCAAATGACTTTTGATAAATAAATATATCACGTTAATTACCTCGAGGACTTGGTTCCGTTAAAATCGGAGTACGGGTCCTAATAAAATTGGAGCATAAAGTTGACCAATTTCACTAATTTAAAACCATTTTCAACAGTTTTTGGTCTTGATTAGGGAGTAGGGACGGAGAGTGCCTTCAGCTTGGCCTAGTGGCGGGAAGTTGAACTGCACACATGAATCTTCAGACGTATGTTGGCTGGTGCTGCTGTTCCTCCTCAACTAATCCATCTAGTCAAGAAAAGTCTAATCACTTCTCACCCTCTTCAACACTACTATCCCCATTACCAGACAATTGGTAAGTTGGGAATTCTTGAATTTGCATTACAATCAACAACTTTAATTTGCTACTTTCATTGTGTTCAACCAGGCAACTGGGAAAGAGGAGCATGGATCTAGAGCCAGGCAGATGCCGGAGAACTGATGGCAAGAAATGGAGGTGCGCGAGGGAAGTGGTGACCGGAAAAAGTACTACCACGCCACATCCATCGAGGTCAAAACCGTTCAAGAAAGCCTGTGGAAAATTCTACAACCTCCATAGTCATTCCTTATGGTGGTAGTGCTGGTAGTGAATGCATCAGGACTAACAACTTCATTGCTGCTTAAATTTTTCCTAGTTTTACTCTTTCAAGGCCTTTACCATCCATGGATCAAAGGTGCATATTAGCACTTGAGCTTTACCTACTGGTTAGAACTATGACTCATTCAAATTTAGTATACCAAAAAATCAATTATAATAGATTTATATGTGAAAACAATCATGTATAGGTTCTCTGTAGTTGTTCTATCATATTTTTTTCTTCAATCTGAATGCTGTTTTTCCCATTTTAGTCGTTTGAATATTTCAATAAATCTAGCCATAAATGAAACGAGTGCGAACAATTAGTGTTTCTGTTTCCTTGTGATATTTAGCCAATAGCTATTAGATGGGATCCTTATTACCCAAAGGGTTCAAGTTTCCCTTTTTAACTTTAGTATTGGTTTCATCTTGACTTAGGAACATGGATTTGAGCTTGTAGTTCTCAATGGTGAGAACCTCCCACTATTTTTGACTTGATGGTACTCTGCGTTGAGCTCTTGTCGACTCGTGGATCGGTTTTATTGATGTGAATCAAAAAACTAAATAAAACTTGATACAATGATCAAAGCTATTTGATTTTCTCAAACAACTTTAGCCAGGGCTAGGGGGTCTTCAAAATGAATTCACATTATTCTTATTAGGACCCCCGATGTAGGATCAGTGAATGGATTCTTACAGTTAATAAAGAAGAGCAATCATAGAAGAAGGAAGTAAGAGAGATAACAGAACCACAACAATGAACAGAGAAGAAGCAAGAAAGGGGGGAAAATCGGAGAGAATGGATGGAGAAAACTGAAGAAAACTAGGGAAAGAGTTTGGGGGAAGGAGAAGGCTTGATTACCAAGCAAATTCATCAATTCATTCAATCATCGTTTCCTTCTAAGTTCAATTACAAAC
This sequence comes from Fraxinus cuspidata, assembly GCA_903798385.1. Taxonomy (NCBI): domain Eukaryota; kingdom Viridiplantae; phylum Streptophyta; class Magnoliopsida; order Lamiales; family Oleaceae; genus Fraxinus; species Fraxinus cuspidata. The sequence continues at coordinate 35,428 of CAIGRP010052625.1, forward strand.
CCATTTATAGAAACAAAAAATCCTAAAAGAAAAAGGGCATTGGGACAGCCTATTAATACAACCCAATTACTAAAGCATAAGTACTTGATCCAAACAAAAGATCTAAAGCATAAATAAGATGTCCCAAACAAGTGATGTCTACATCAACTCTCTCGGGATTGGAGAAAAACTAAACTTTGCCAAGTGGTCGAATTTCTACCACGGGGGACGATTTTTCGTAAGAACCAAATATTGAAACTTAATTTGATCTAGATTTGTTACATGTTGTCTCTGTTACTCCATGTACAGTCTGAATCAGGCCGAACTACCTAACGAGCAAGGAAACACCAAATCTCTCCACCATTGGTCAGCATATTATGTTTATCTAAAATAATATCAATTTTATCTTTGTGTGCTATGACACGTGGTATTGGAGTATACACAACAAAATATTTAATATGTGAGCTCCTAGGTGGAGGGAGAAAAGAATTATGAGAGTGAATAAAATAACTTTTATAAGCAACAGAGTCTTTAGCAATTAAAATAGAGTGGTTGCCAAAATGTGATAAAAGATCAACAACATATGCATTTCGACCAACATGCTTTAAAATTTTAAAAAGACCAACACTATAGACTTGTAAAATAACATAATTCTTACTATTAAATTCAATATGTCATTCATGCAAATCAGCTCGAAGTTTATGCTTGCTTCGAGTTGTGTATTGATCTTAATATATTCAAGTCATGAAAATGATGTAAAACTGTCTCAGTAGACACATACACACTAACATGTGGGGACTTGAAAATAAGGTCTAAAGGCTCTCTAGGCTTATAACCATAAATAATTTCAAAGGAACTCATACTTATAGACCAATTCACAGAACTGTTATATGCAATTTGAATTGTTGGGATGATAAAATCTTAACTCCCAATATTTTCCTGTACTACACACTTTAATAAATGACCAAGACTTTGGTTAACAACTCTAGTTTGACCATCAGTTTGAGGATGATCTGTAGTGGAGAATTTCAATTTAGTGTTAACTATATTCCATAAGGTTCTCCAAAAGTTACTAGTGAAACGAACATCCTTGTCTAATATAATGGTCTTATGAAGGCCATACAACATAATAATCTAATTAAAGTAAAATTTGGCAACCTCAAACACATCTAAAATCTTTCTACAAGAGATAGAGTGATTTTTCTTTCCATTAAACTCAAAGAAACATGAATTGGAGCAACCATGGAGGGTCACGTCCAAATCGTACAACCAATGCCGACAAAGCAATGTGATAAACTCCCATATGAATGACATCACACCTGACGTGATCCATGTATTTAAGTGGTACGGTTTCTAGATTCACAAGAAAAATCTAGATTCCACCTAATGAGGTGTCCTCACTATCATCTAAGTCATCAAAATCTTCAAGTTTAGGTTCATAAACTTGATCTTCTAACGGCTCATCTATTTAATCCTTTTGTTCCTCACTGACTAAGGTTCGACTAGGATATTCGGAAGAAATATGGCCAAAGCCCTTACAGTTGAAGTATTGCAAGTGAGAATAAGTCCTTGGAATTTCAGGAACTTTACCCTTATTTTCCAACACAGCATGAGCAATAGACGAGGAGGTCCTAGAATGGACTTAACAAGAGGATATGGTGCCGATGAGAAAGACAGACGATTGTCAATATGCATTCCATATGGAGAAGAAGGCCTTGGAATGTCAAGACCTTTAACTTTATTTTCCCAAATAGGATGACCATTAGACTGGGAAGGTTCTATAAAGGACTTATTGGGATGAAGTGGCGCATATGAAATGGAAGGACAATTGTTAATACGCATTTCATATGGAATCCTAGTAAGCAACTTATAATCTCGAGCTAAAAAGTAAGCGTGATCAAGAGTAGCGATACCCTGAAAGAAAAGCTCACACCTAAGATCATCTTGTAGGCCTTGTATAAACCTAATCAATCAGGGCATCATCCTCAATGACATGAAATTTAATTCGAAATTCCTCAAATTGAGCGATATACTCAGTTACTAGCCGATTTCCACGTGTAAGTGCATTCTATTGAGTAAAAACGCTAGAATCTAAGCAATCGTCAAAAGTATGAGCATTTAGTTTTTTATTTCTAAAGAAATACTCTTTTTGGTGATAAAGAGAATTAGTACCGTGACGGTCGTAACCTCGTTCTTGCTCACGATACTTATCCCTATCCCTATGATCATGTCGAAAATATGTTCGATCACCTTGTCCACAACGATATTCTCTATTATGGGACACTTCAAAATTATGAACGTTAGTCGAACAAGGGGTTTGCTTAAAATTGTTCAATCTATCACATAGCACATGCTCTCATCAAGAGTAGCATTCGTCTTGGTTTGGATAGTCCTTCTTTGTTGGGTGAGTGCGTCAAATTGTGAGGAGTCCATGATCAAGATACTGGAACTATAAATGACAATATGACCACTATGCAACTGTCTAAGATGTGTTACCAGCTGAATGACGTGCAATATATATATCAATGAACAAAACAAGTGCACGCGATGAAAAATAGCAAGATGAACTTTTAAATTAAAAATTCTGGGATTAAGTAAATTCAAATACGTAAGCTAATATTATTGATATATGTAAAATAATAAACCCTAAACAAGTGCACCCAAGCTCAAGATCAGAGACTAGCTACGTTAGCTCCTGAAATCAATTCCCTAAGCTTGTACTGGTGGTTTTTTTTTTAAAATTCAATGATTTTATTTTAAAGTTTGTTCTATGGTTCAAGTGAAAGATTATTGCCTATTCATGGTGTGACTGTATAGCAGGAGCTTCTTAAAGAGGCAAGGTTTTGCTTTCCAACTGATACTCAACCAAAAATAATAATAGGTCTTGACCATTATAATGACATATTTGATATATTAAATTACAATGTATAAAAGAGAAATGCATTTGATATAGAGCTATACTAACACCGTCGACCTAATGTGAAGACTAAAAGTTCGATTGTATAAACTAAAGCTCATGCCAAGGGCAATAGAGTGAAGTACCAAGGACACATGGAGAAGCCCGGATCAACTACAAAACAAAAGCCAACTTTGCTCCAAGTTGTTCGAAACAGTACACGGAAACTAACATGTCATTAGGGGGCTATGCACAACAAAATTCAGTACAACTAAGATTTTCTACTGATCGTAGAGATGTAAAAGTAGATTGGATCGATATGACCAAATATCACATAACCAATGTTTCATAGAAGCTCAACACACGCAATCATTCTCGTGTGGCCAATGTGGCATTTTAATTAACAAAATGATTACTAACCAAAATTCTTGAGCACTTGTTGGATTATTTTTTTATAACTAAATTCTAATTCGAGCAACACTAGTAGTCTAAGGCCCCATTTAAGCCACATTAGTTTTTCATTCTCATTCTTCTACTCATTTTTAATTACACATTGTTCAATAAAATAATATTTTTCATCGCATCAATAATTTTTCCATTTTTTTTCAACCACGTATTTTCTATCATATCAAACAAAAAAAGTGCATCAAACATGGGCTAACATGGTATAATTCATCTCTAGACCATTTTACACACCTAGTTGGTGTTAAGTGTGTTTGACAATCAATTAGGGTACTATTCATCTCACCTTTTTTTCCCACATAAAACTCATTTTTAAATTTTTCTTTATTTTTGGAACAAGATCAATTTATGCCCATGTTTGGTATCGATTAAAATTAAATTTTAATTTAAGTCGGAGTCAACAATCAATTTTAACCACATATTTCGTGGATCTTACAACTTTTCAACCATACATTTCATAAATTTTTATCAAAATCTACTAAAAATTTGATTTTAATCACTATCAAAATAAACACAACATATAAAACTGTTCTTTTAATATTTTTTTTAAAAATAAACACAAAAAATAATTATTTTATCAATAGACCTTTTACTTGTTGAGCTTTTCCACAAAAAGAGCTATTACCAAAAGTTGATGACAATTTGATTATCTAAAAAAGAAAAAAAAAATCCAAAGTGCCATGAAAATTGGCAGTTTGGTAGCATATCTAAGAAAGTACTTCAGTTTATTATTTGTACGTATAATTATATATTATATAAAATCTACAGTACGACATTAATTTTCAGTATAATTCGTATTAAAATTTATTTATTTAAGAAGTTAAAATATGACTCATTAATTTATCAATTATCTTAAACAAATTATGAACAAGGGTTGGACAAAACTCTCGAACCAAACTGAACCAAATCGAGCGGTTCATTTTAAGTTAAATACTCGAACGAATATCTGAATTGAGAACCAACGGGTTTGGTTCGATTTTCGATTTTAGACTAAGAATCGAATCTCCTTAAATTTTTTAATTTTAAATAAGTCAAATAATTTTATTTTTTTCTAAATAAATATGTTAACTAATTAATTTAATTTAAACCCAAAATATAATTTTGTTATTTCTAATTTCCAACCAAACTCAACGTCATCATATTGACTTATGTTTTACTCAAATCTCTTATTCTACCATAATACCATTTCTGACGTTCTAGAAAATCGAATTGGAAGCTTTGGTGCATCCCTATTCATTATTACAAGTTTGCTATCTTCCTCTTCCTATGATTTTAACAGTCAAATTTACGAAGAATTCAAGAAAGAGAATCGCAAAAGATATTACGGGATTTGATTATATTATTTTGTAAAAGTTAAGATTGAACATGTCATAACTGAATTAATATAGAAATATTGTAAATATAAAAGAAAAATTAATTATTGTACGAAATTCGAAAACCGAATTGAATGGAATTGAACCCAAACGGTTACATAACTAAATTTGAACACGACGGTCCCACTTACTAAATAACCAAAAATTCAGGTTCGGTTCTCTTTAGAATCGAACCGAACCGAATTAGATCATATCCAACCCTATGAACTATCGTAATTTCTTGTATAATTTGAATAATTATTATTAACTTCATTTTAAATTTCAATTCTAAATTATATTATTGGACATAAAAAATGAAAAATAATAAATAAAATTTAGAATTAATATGACAGAATCTTTAAATTATAGAAAAAGTGATAGATGAGAAAATTAGATATATTTGGTATTTTACTACAAATTGATAAGGTAATGTAGATTTCGATTTTTCGTAGAAGCTGAATTTAGAGCTTTTTGGAAAAGCTCCAAATTGGAGCTTCTCCAAAAAAAATAAAATAAAATAAAATAAAAACCTTGTTTGTTAATAGGAATTTCTCTGTACCACAAATAAACAACTACAGTTTTGTACAAAGTGCTTCGGATCCCATAAAAGTGATTTTGAACTCTCAAAAGTCCTTCCAAACACACATTAAAATCCAAATAAAGTAAAAGTTCATTTTCCTAAGAGAAAATTACCCGAAATCATATTATTTAAGTTTTAATTTCATTAATTTGCAGTAAGGTGTTTTTTTTTTCAAAAATCAGTTGATCACATAAATATAACTAACATATCACATATGTATTAAATTATGATCAAATATTATACTAAGTTGAAATCATATAATTATAGATCACAATCATACATCACTTGATTTTTATAATTTTTATAATAAATTTCTTAATTTTGAAATTGTACTCCTATTTGAAAATCACATAGAACCAGATTTTTGAAATTTCAATTTCAAAAATCAAATTTAAAATTTGTTTATAAAAAAATCAGATGATAATTCCATATTTTAATTTAATAATAATATTATAAAATTAGATTAATTTGAATAACCCACCCTTACGTTCTTCTACCCTACCAAATTTTTTAAGTTCTAATCATTTTTTACTTTTCATTCTCTCTCTAAATCTCTTCATTCTTTCTCTATATTTCAATTCCCTATTCTTTCTTTACCACACACCACCACTAGAGCATCGTTAGACTCATGAAGCCTCCGACCGATCAACATCTTCGATCTGTAGTCATCGAATGGAACAAAAAGCATCGATCCTTAGCAACACATATTGTTTGCAAGAGGCAGCACTGTCGTTGTTCGAACCTCGCATCTGTTCACGAGAGATGGCGTTTTCGTTGTTTGCACCTCGCCACTGTTCAAGCAGCGCACCTCATCAGTGTTCGTAGTTTCTGTAGCGATCGGAGCTGCCTCGAACCTCAAGATGGAAATGATTTGGCCATCGTTGTTTTTGGTTTGCTTATTGTTTCTATTTTGGCTTTTGTGTTGGTGGTGATAGTGGTTGTATGGTGGTGTGGGTGTTGTTGGTAGCGACAATGGTGACGTCGTGGTGGATCAACAGCTGGGGTGGTTTTTATTGGAAATGGTGGTGACAGTGGTGATTTTGTAATAAAATAGTGGTTTGTTGGTGGCTGTGGCGGTAAGGTGGTGGTTTTGAAGTTGAAAATAACAGTTTGTTGGAGGTGGTGGTGCGATGAGGGCTGGTGTTATAGTGAATTGGGGTTGAATAATATATAATCTAAAAATTTGAGTTGTGACTTATAAAATTTGTAATTTGTGATCGAGATGGTGGTAGTGATTCAATTGGTGGCAGCTACAGCGACGGTAGTAGATTTGTGGATTTTTTTTTTTTTGTAGATGTGGTGGTTGTGGTGTAATGGAGATGGTAGTTGTGATTTATGTACAGGAAGTGATGGTTCTACTTTTGTTGGTCGTGATGTTGATGGTAAGATGGTGGTGATGGTGTGGGTGGCAATGACGATGATGGTGGTGGTGGTGGTGTTGGTGTTGGCGTTGACACTGGTGGTGGTTTTGTAGTTAAAAATGGTGGTTTGTTGTCGGTGGGGGTGGTGGTGGTTTTGAAGTGGAAAATGGTAGTTTGTTGGAGGTAGTATCGGCAATCGTGTTGCAAGAAGGTAGTGGCAGAGATGTTAGCGATGGTGCGACTGGAGGTAATAGTAAAGTGGTGGTTACAAGTGTTGGTGGTGGTCACAAATTATTTGGTTGACTGTGACTAATAAATAATATATGACCAAAAAATTTGTTAATTTGTGACTTTTGATAATTTTTTACTGCGCAATAAATTGTGACTTATAGAATTTGTTATTTGTGACGATAAATAAATTGTAATCTATAATTTTTATGATTTGTGACCAATGAAAAAATTGTGACCAAGAAATTTTTGATCTGTGATCGTGAAATAATTTGTGGACTTTACAAATTTTTATTCATGATCGAAAATAATTTATGACCAATTAATTTGATAACTATAACCAATTGTATATAATTGTGACCTTAATGTATTTAATTATACAATATATATTTAATTAATTATTTCATAAATAAAATTCAATTAATATCTGATTAATGAAGTTTTAAACTTTGTATCTTAGTTTTGAAATGAGTAATATTTAGCCCCTATTTGATGCATATTCTTACAAAAATTCATTTTTCAACCACAAATTTTTCAATAAAATAATATTACACGTCAATTCAAAATTTTTCTTATTTTTTAACCATATATTTTTCATCATATCACATCATAAAAATACATTTTCTTCTTCATAATGTACATCAAACACTCCCTTAATTTCTTGCATTTGAAATTTCCCCTTTTTCCATTTCTTAATTGGGCACCTTACAAAAATACCTCTAAAATTATGGATCTTTTGAAAAATAATATAAAAAATAGTTTGAAAATAAAAAATACTGTGTAAAACTAAGTGCCATTTTTTGATATGAAAAGTGACACAATATCACTTTTTTTATAAAATCGTGTCACTTTTTAATATTAAACCCCTATTTGGTAAACATTAAAATTTTCATTCTCATTCTTCTACTCATTTTCAACCACACATTATTCAATAAAATAATATTTTCCATCACATCAATAACTTTTCCTTATTTTTCAACCATACATTTTCCATCAATCCACTATTCCAGAATATATTTTTCCAAAATAATGCGGCTCAAACACATACTTAAGTATTACTTTTTTTAAATTAAAATTTGACATACAATTTCACTTTTATTAAATGTGATGTTTATCATTTAAAAAAGTGATAGAAATTTCAAGAAAATAACAGAAAAAGGAGACATAAATTTTAAAAAAACAGTGACAAAATTAAAAAAAGTGACAAAAATTCAAAAAGTGACAAACACACCAGTTAAAACATTGGAATCACTTTTTTGTTCGTTAAACATGAATTAAGGTTCTACATTTAAAAATGACAAGCTATATCATTTTTTGATTAAAAGGTCATACATAATACTTTTCATGGAAAAAGAAACTTTATTTCTTGTGAAACTAGTGATTTTTCTTCATAGAAATGTTTGGACAAATTCACTACGCGCATATAGTAATCTTTTAACTAATATTTAGAGTTTGTTATTAATTTGTTGTGTTCGAAGATCAATATTGGTATAGATTAAATATGACGGCGCAACAAGGGAAGGAAGGTCAAAATTGAAGGAAAAAAATTGGATACAAGTTAAGGAGCGTGTGGATAATAAGAATAAAAAATTGCAGATTTTTTTTTTTAAGAAACCCTCCTTTAATTTAGATAGGATCATCGGAGAGAGAAGACAGATTCTAAATCTCTCACTTTTAGAGAGAGAGAAAAACGTATATATAAATTCTTGATTTT